>PPJX02000044.1:0-115271 GCA_003705915.2 Lipomyces lipofer | reverse complement strand
CGGGGAAGAGGGGGGAACGGGGGAACCGTAAAATGACGCCGAATTGAACAGCACAGAAAAATAAATCATGCGTCGAGAGGATGATGAAGTCCCCGGTTAAAATTGGAAAAGAAACAAAAGATATTCCTTAAGAGGACCCACAACAAATGACCTCAAAGTCGAAAAAAAATTCATGATCGGCCCACGGACCGCGTAACTTGGCCTGACTTGAACCTTGCCATAACAAAGAAACAAAAAAGTCAACAAATACTCACAGATGCTTCGTCAGGCACGAAATATGCTTGTATCCCTTCCCACACTTCTCGCACTTCAACTCCTCCTTCAGTCGGCCAGAGGTGGACTCACCCTCGCTGAATCGCCGGGCGGCGAGTATCCGCCGAGAGAGGGACGACGAGCCCAAGCTGGACGAGATGGAAGACGGCGGGGACGGGTAGGATGTGCCGGCAGAAGACGACATGGACGAGGAGAGGTGGTGAGAGCGGGCGCCGGGGATGGAATACGGTGCCACCGAGACCGAGGATCGTCGGCGGGAAGCGGTCATGCTGGGGGTGGGGATGTCCTACGAGCGTCAGCTAGGCATTCCATCAATTCGATCGACAGGGCCATTGTATGTAAGAAGCATTGGACACGGCGATTGACGCTGTCGTAACGAGGAGAAGGGAAAGGAGGGCCCATGATGAAACAAATAATAACGCAATCTGCAATACGTACCGTTATGGCAGCCATTTCGACGCAATTATGGGATTTAGTAATCGAATCAACTGTCAGGGCGAGCGTATTCTGCTATAGCACTGTGCGTGCAGAACAATTGACAGGACGATGGTAGAGAATGCGTAAGGGGGAAGCGAACTGAAGATGTGGTAGAGAAAATAAAGCAGAGGAGGAAGGAAAAAAAAAAAATACCGAGGACCTCTGTGGATGTTTCGCTCGTCGTTGGTCTGAGTTGTTGGGAAGCGCAACGCAGCAAGGGAGGAGAAGCGCGAACAGGCTCAGGCCAGCGCACATGGGCTCCCCTCACAAATCACATCATCCATCAGACCAAATGCGCAGGCAGCGAGAGTCACGGCTCACAGACCACATGGCCGGCCATTCCTCAATTGGGAATGCTCGCCGCTGTGGCGCAGCAAAGCCGCACCGCCCATGTCCATTTTCGGACACCGAGGACGCGAACGTCTACGTGGCTGGTCGAGATGCGTTCCGCTGTGCCCGACTGTTCGTGTATAGTCTCTTCTACCTCTATAGTGTTATATGGCTTTTTTGCAGCCGGTAATTGAGTTCACCTTTTGGGCAGTAAACGCAAGACATTGTGGGTTCACTGCATCGAGAGGGGGGTAGTCTAATATGCGTCCTAGTTGGTCAGCCTCTGCAGTCCGGCTTCCGACCCCGCTCTGGATGCACGCTGACGTGAATTGTGCGCTTGATTACAAAATCGGCCCGTCGCCACTTAGTGCTCCAACCACATAAACTCGCAGTCCTTTATGCCATGCGGATCTGCGACTGGCCTGCCCTTACTTATCATGCCGTCATCAGTCGAGCGATTTGCGTTAAAATTTTGAACAAGTCAAAACCATAAGCAATTTCCAGCGTCTTCGAAAAATCGGTGTCAACGGTTGGGGTTGAGGGCGGGGAGGGGGGTGGAACGCGTCCATCTTTGTTTACCAGCTACTCTTTTCAGCCAGCGTTACGCAAGAATATGAAAATCAAAGGAGATGAAAAGTACTATTATACAGGGCGCAGCCTTCCTATACTCTCTCGGCCATATTGCCATACATAGTTTTGCTCATCCTAGTCCTCTTGGCCCTAAACAAAATGCCTCTGTACACAGCTTATATATAGTGCGGCGGAACGGAAATTATTTACACAAAAGAAAAGTATTAAAAAGTAATCAAAACTCTTCCTAATCGACTCAGTTCGTCGCAGCCGGCGACGGAGTCGGCGAAGGCGGCGGAGGCGTTACCGGGGGGGCTACGGGCGATGGAGGCGGCGGCTCGTCCGGGGTGGACTCTTTCTTCCCTGCAACGTATTTTTCAAACGCCGCGTTCCTATCCGCGAACGGCCTAGGACCCAACAGGCGGAGAAGATCTTCCCTGTTGATAACCTCCTTCGACAGCAGCTCCTCTGCGATGACCTTGATCTGCGATCGCTTCGATTCCAGAAGCTCCACGCATCGGGAGTGTGCCTCGTTCACGATGCGGCGCACCTCCTCGTCAATCAGGGTCGCTGTCTCCTCTGAGAAGGGCTTGTTGAAGGTTTGTTCGGACTGGTCAAAGTGCACGAGGCCGACCTTATCAGACATGCCCCAGTTGGTGACCATGAGCGTCGCCATGCGGGTCACTTTCTTGAAGTCGTCAACGGCGCCCGAGGTCACAGTCTTGAAATGAATTTCCTCCGAGACGCGCCCTCCGAGCGTCATGGTCATGCGATCCATGATCTGGCTCTCGCTCATGAGCATGTTATCCGCGGGTGCGTACTGCGCGTATCCGAGTGCGCCGACGCTCCGCGGGATGATGGAAACCTTCAAAAGCGGGTCCGCCCACTCGAGGTACCATCCGCAGACAGCGTGGCCTGCTTCGTGGTACGCGACCGTGCGCTGGTCTTCCCTGGTCAGAACGCGCGACTTCTTCTCGATGCCGGCAATGACTCGCTCGATGGCTGCCTCGAAGTGCTCCATTTCGACCGAATTGGCCTGCTTGCGTGCGGCGATCAGCGCGGCCTCGTTGCAGCAGTTGGCGATGTCCGCGCCGGAGAAGCCTGCGGTAAGTGCGCCGAGCTTGCCCGAGAGGTTGTCGAGGTCGAGGAACGTCTTGATCTTTTGAAGGTGAACCATGAAGATGGCCTTGCGGCCCTCAACGTCGGGAAGGTCGATGGCGATGTGTCTGTCGAAACGGCCGGGACGCATGAGCGCGGAGTCGAGGACATCGGAGCGGTTGGTACCGGCAAGGACGACGACATGATCAGTGGTCTGGAAACCGTCCATCTCGACGAGCAGCTGGTTGAGCGTGGACTCGCGCTCATCGTTCGCGCCCATTGCCGCGTTTCGGCCACGAGACTTGCCGATCGCATCTATCTCGTCAATAAAGATAATGCAGGGGGCCATCTTGCGAGCGGTGCGGAACAGGTCGCGGACGCGGCTAGCACCGACACCGACAAACATCTCGACGAACTCAGACCCGGAAACGGAGAGGAACGGCACACCTGCCTCGCCGGCAGTGGCTTTCGCCAGAAGAGTCTTGCCTGTACCGGGGGGGCCGGACAAGATGGCGCCGCGAGGGATCTTGGCGCCGAGACGCTCGTACTTTGCTGGCTCTTTGAGGAACTTGACAAATTCCATGATTTCCTCCTTGGACTCGTCCATACCGGCGACGTCCTTGAACTTCATCCTGATGTCGGTCTCCTGGTTGAATAAACGAGCACGCGACTTGCCGACGCCGAAGAGGCCGCCGCCCGCGGAGGGCGAGCTGCCGCCGCGACGGGCGAACCACCAAAAGGAGCCGACGAGGATGATGGTAGGCAGTAAGGCCATGACACCGTTCCAAAATCCGCGTTCGTCAACGTACGCGACAGGGATGCGGTCAGCGGGGGTGATGTCGAGTTCCCTCTGCGCCTCCTCGAGGTTTCGCTCAAAGGAGTCAACAGAGCCGATGGTGAAGTACCACGCAGTCTGGTTGGCGACCGCGTCGGCGGTGGGCTTGAGGGTGACGCGAACGAGGTTGCGGTTGATGACAGTCAGGCGCTCAACGAAGCCCTTGTCGAGCAGCGAGACGCGGAACTCCTGCCACGTCAGCTCCCGCCCCATCGGCTTGTCCAACAGGGCAATGTACATGAAGTACGCGACCAACAGCGCTATTATAAAGTGGTTGACCTGCATCGGAGGGACGTTAAACTCAAGTTTTCCCTGGTTAAGGCTGTTCTTGCCCTTTTGCGCATCGCTGCTGCTGCCCCCAAAACTCCGTGACGACCGATCGTCGTCCTCCTTGGACTTTTCGCTCTCGTCCTTCCTCTGGCCCCTCTTCTTCGCCCTGGCCAGCTCCTCCTCGAACCGGAGCTTTGTCTCAAACGCACGGCGGCGCTGAGCTTCGTCTTCTTCGAATTGGCGCTCGCGCTCTAGCCTTCGTTGCTTGAGCTCACCTGTAACCATTAGCCACAATCCGCTACCAGAAGAAAAGGAAACTCACCATCCATATCCGCATCTTCATCCTCCTCATTCTTCTGAGTCTTCTCACTCTCCTCCCCAGTAGACTCCTTCTTCCCGCCAGAATTATATTTTCCAAATCCGCGCGACTCCGGCCCGGTGGCATACCCGCGAAACAAGGATTGGAAATGCTGCGGTTTCAACTGCCGCTGGTTATTGAGAAGACAGGCTTGCTGCACGGCGAGGTGGCCGTGCGACCGCAGCCCGGAGAGGACCGGCGCCCGGATCTGGTGCGCGCCGAGGGCACCTACAGAGCGAAGGAAGATAAGTGCTCCGCGCGCCATGGTTGGTGTGTTGCCGAGGTGGTGAATTATGGTGAAGTGGCGCGAGTGGCGCGGGATGGATAGAGTGGAGGTCGTGTTCGCTCTGGAATAAACGAATCCAGCGTTAGTTACATAAACAAAAATTGCCAATCGCATGCTCCCACTGCT
Organism: Lipomyces lipofer; assembly: GCA_003705915.2. NCBI lineage: Eukaryota > Fungi > Ascomycota > Lipomycetes > Lipomycetales > Lipomycetaceae > Lipomyces > Lipomyces lipofer. The sequence goes on along the minus strand of PPJX02000044.1, from coordinate 110,648 downwards.
CAAACGAAGTCCGGCTAACTAGGTAGCATGTCCTCAAAGAATGCAGACCAGAAAAAGCTTTCACACATTCCGCCGCCTCAGCCGTACGTGAGTTTCGAAATAGTACATACCAATCGAACGTCCTCCTCTCTGTGCCTCTAATTAATAATGATAGAAACAAAGAAACCCCAGACTAAGTCGAGCAGAGCGGGTGCAAAGGTCGAAAAAAAAAGACTGGATGCTGACGAAATCTACCAGCAGGGGCGGATTGGTGGGCGTGGTGATTGGGAGAGTGCGGCGAAGTTGGTGGTGGTTAGTGGCAAGTGGTTAGGGTGGCGTTTGGAATAAGAGGGATATGTTTGTATGTACGACGCAGGATACATTGTTAGGGTGTTAAACGAAGCAGTGGTTGGCGCTTGGAGAGGTCGGGAAGTGAAACTGCGACGATGAATTTTCGACGATAGACGCATGTCAGCCGTGCAGATGATGTACTATTACGGTATGGCAGGTCGAAGTTGACAATAGCGGTTGTCAAGTTGTGCCGGCAGTCGTCCTCGACTGCCGCATGGATGGCATCATTTACTATAGACAAGCGTCATCTCGAGAGGGATAATCATTTCAAAGTAGGAGGTTATATCCTACGCTGCGAGGGCACCCGCATATCGAACGGGAGTCCGGATCAGACGTTACCAGCTGGTGTATGAAGTTTGTACAGTACTTACAATACTGTACGTAGTGTTTACCACGCGTTAACATATTGACGTATTGAGTGATTGAGCATGGGACAAATGAAGTTTAGGAGTGTAGTGTAACTGCGTGTTATCGCACCCACTCGTAATCAGTATCCACCTACGGAAACTAATTACAGGCGAGACTTTCAGTCTGTAGAGGTCTAAAGCGAGCTGAACTGGCATTAAGAGAAGGCAGAAGAGCGGATTTGTTGACCCTGGATGATTTTACGTCTTATATCTTACTCACTCACCACCAGATTCGCAGCACTACAGCACTACTGAGGAGAAAACATCTGAACCGTCTGATCGATAACCTCAGCTCAGTCAGCTATTCGCAGATACTGAGATCTTACATCTTGTAACATAAAGCCACCGAAATAAATTCGACAGGGTTGTATGAAAGCCCTGCATGGCCCCGAATTCTCGTTCTCGGTCTCGTTCTCGGTCTCACTCAACAGAAGTCTCAGCAGGTGATCAAAAGACGTCAAGACGTCACGCCGCTACCTACAGCAGCTATAGAGAGCTACAGGCAACACAACACGCAGCACGCACCGACTCTACTAGAGCAGTTCTTGTAATGTGTGCGTATTATTACTGTCTACGCACTACGCATCACCCATCATACGTCCACGACTGACGACTGACGACTGGCAACCAGAACACACACACGTATACACGTCAAGTATGTCAACAGTTGCGGTAGTGGCCGTACCAAAGAGGCGGCTGCGGCGGGTGGCGGGGCGGGAACAGGCGCGCGCAAATGCAACGCGTTTTGGACGTGCGTGATGCTGCTGCTGATGCTGCTATTTATACACGAACGTGAACGTAACTTGTAATCTGTCGCGCATCGGAGTTCGGCGGATCGCGACTCATCGGAGGCAGCACGAACCACTCGGTGCAAGTTTCGTAGTTCATGATCTGCATCATTAGTGACGGGCCACCTTCCAAATTAGTTCAATATTTTGGAATTTAGGTAGCGGCGATAGGGTCGTTGTTTACATACTACGGCTTCTGCAAATTTAGTTGTCGTGGCCGAGGAGTAATCGCAGAACACACAAAAACCTGGGGTTCGCTATTGTTACCTGCAGGCCGGCACTGTGAATTGGGAAGCTCCGGCTGGCTAGCGCATTTTTTTTCATTGCCACGACTCCGCTGGGTGTTCGACGCACGTCTCTTTTTTTTTTTTACTGCTCCCGTTGGAGGCGGGAATATACAAACCATTCGAATCGCACTCAAGGATAGCTGGGTGAGTAGTATTTAATTAGATGTGGTATGCCGAGGTGCGCGTCGCGAGGAAGACTTGCGAGGGATGGGTGAATGTTGATATAAATGGGGAGACTGTTTATGCGCCTGTCTGGCATGATTTCAGTACGCGTAACAGGATAATTTGCTGATGATCGCCAACTTTTTCTCGTCTCTAGTGCTTCCACACGCAAGTTGTTGACCATAATCGCGACGTGATTATCTGATTCCAGTAGAGTCCGGCGCTCTTGCACCAGGTAAGAATGTACCACCGCGACTACTACCACTATTTATTTTATACTAACAATCTGATCAAGGAAACGAGCATCCAGCCCCGGCATGCCCATCAAGCTGCCCAAATTCTCCCGCAAAACGAGCGCAGATCTCGACGCGCAGACGTCGCCTGGATACATCTACTCGTCACCTGGAACCGCCGTCGTCCCGACGAACAGTAGCAAGATGTCGTCCTTCTCCCTATCCCCACAGCGGGAGAATTTCCTCGCGCCTTCCTCAGCGTCGGCAGCCAACACGAACCCTTACGCAAACAGCAGCAGCAGCGGCAGTGGCAGCGGCAGTTCGCCCTCGTCGCACGAGTCTTCCTCCCTCCGCGGCTCGACATCGACCATCCCCTCAGCCGGGCCGCACACCCCACCGCCCGCACCGCCTGCCCAACCAACACTGGGCGGCCCCAGGCGCCCGTCCGCGTCCACGACAGCAGGAGTGGCAGTGTCAGCACCACCAGGTACTGCCCACTTCTTTGACCAAGTTGTGTTTACACCGCCGTCCCCCGCGTATATGAAGTCGCCGACCGCGGCGGAGGGCGCCGTGTTGGAGTCACTCAGCCCCGGGAGCTTGTCCCCGTTGGGAGGGCAGTCACCGTACCTAAGACAGTATGCCGGGTCGGAGGATGAGCTGGTGCGCCCGTTGGGACACCGGCGGCATCCCTCGTCTTCAGGCGGGGGATATTTCTACCGCGGGGGCACCGGACGCGACACGTCTGCGCATTCGCTGGATAGGATGTTGCGTGAGTCGCCTGAGACTGTGAGGCGGGGTATTGAGGCGCTCGGTGCGTCCTCCTCGTCGGGGGATGAGTCTGACGAGGATGCGGCGCTGGCTGAAAGGAATAGGCGGAGCGAGGCGGAATTGATGAGGAAGGGCGCGGAGGAGATCAAGAGACAGTCGCAGATGGCGCTGTCGCCGGGCCAGGCGCAAAAGGGGATTTTGAAGAGTGTGCCTTTGAATGGCGAGGATGAGCAGGTGGAGATTCCGACCGAAGCGGCGATGTATATCGCGCGGGAGGACGAGGTACCTTCGCCAGGGCTTATTACGAAACAGAAACGCGTGATGACGGTGTCCGAATTTGAGCGGTACAGGCAACAGCCAGAAGGAGAGTTGCGCAAATCTGACGACGACGGCGCGTCGTCGACCGCGTCCTCTGCAGAAGACGAGGAGGACGTGGACGATACACGCGTGTTCTTCTCCTCTGATTCGGACTCTGAGCTACAGCTACAGGCTCAGCGTGCGCGGCAGCGACAGGACGCGAATCTCGCTGTGTATAGACAACAGATGCGCAAAGTCACCGGAACGAGCATGCTGCCACCGCCGCCAGCGGCCGCGCCACCGATGCCATCACCTCCGTCGGTGTCCCTTCACGAAAACATCCCGCTCCAGGACGACGAAGATGACGAAGTGCCCCTTGCGATCCTCCAGGCCCACGGCATGCCGGGCCGCCACCGCGGTACTCCGTCCCGCCCTCCGAGCTTACGTCCCGCGTCTGTATACCCCTCCCCGGCGCAACAAGTCCCGTTCCCCAGGGGCCTCACTCTCCTCGATCAAATGTACGACACGGGATTCCTCCCGCCGCAGGAGTTTGCCCCGCCGCCCCAATCGCGCGGGTTGATTCACGAGATTGCGCGGGAGCAGGAGGCGAAGATGCAGAGACGGAGTATGCTTAATTTGCATATGCACGCCGACCGACCTTCGTCGCCGTTTCGCCATCCGCCTGGGATGCCGCCTGGGATGCCACCGACGATGCCACCGGCGATGATGATGCCGCAGCAGCCACAGTATGGTTATGGCATGCCGCCTTCAGCGCCGCCGCCAATGCCGTCGGTGCCATCGGTGCCGGGGTACGACACGTCGGGGGTTGCGCCCGAGTTCCAGGCGCAGATGCAAACGTTGCTGGGGATGCAGATGCAGATGCAGATTCAGCTTATGCAACAGATGTTGCAGGGCGGCGGCAGCGGTGGACAGCCGTCACCCGTCCTCGCGCCGGGACCACCACCTCCTCCCATGGGCATGGGAATGGGAATGGACCCCGCGATGCGCAGCGCGTCGCCTGCGGGCAGCATGAGAAGCAGTGTTACGTTCCCGTCACCGCAGATGGCGCCACAGCCGGCACCACAGCAGCAAAACCCGTCACGATACAGAACCCTGTCGGCGCAGCATTCGTTTTCAAACCTCAGCGGGCAATACGATAATCCGCACATGTCGATGCAAGCGGCACCGCCTATACGACGGACGCAGACGCCGGTCCTCGCGCCTGAGCACACCGTCCGCGCGGTACCCGGTGGAGGCCGCGACGACAATAGCGCGAAGGAACTCCAGCCCCACTTGCCGATTCGGACGTCGGCCACGGTGTCGTCGCTTGCGGTGGCGGTGGCTGCCGCGGGGGACGTGGAGAACTACGCGGACGTGGAGGACGGCGGGCTCGGGGTTGCCATGTCGGAGGAGGCGGAGTGGGAGCGGTTGAGGAGGCGGAAGTCGTCGTTGAGGAAGGCGTGGCGGGAGAGGCGTGGTGCTGAGGCGGTTAATACGAGTGGAGAAATGAGCTGAATTCGGAGTGCATGAGCGGGGTGATGTCGAGAGTGTGCATAAAGTATTTTGGGAGACGGTAGATGCTGATTTTACAAATTTTAATTTGTTTTTTGTTTATGTACTCATATTTTATTATTCCTTCCGATAAGAGTGGAGTTTAGTCATGTTATATACTAGAAAGAACGTCAACCAGAACCTTTTCTTCTTCTTCTTCTTTGTCTTCTATTTTCGATTGATTTCCAAGGATCTGAAAGCATTTTACACCAACATAATTTATTACAACTGTCTAGAATACCAAATGCACATAATAACGAAATCACAATATAACTCGTTGACCAACAATGCTATGCAAAAAAAAAAAGAATAAAGAAAACATTTTCACGTGTTCTGATAAAAAAAATCCTACAAATACAGATATTAAATAATAAAGATCCACATATTATACAATAAAACTTCGCAGCGTTCGTTTATATATATATATATTTTCCTTTTCACCACCTCACTCACGATCGTCTCGCACTGGCCTCTTTGTCGTCCCAAATCTCCTGCAAGGCCTTCTCGAAAAAGTCTGCATTCTGCAGAATCATGGCGTCGCGCACCTTAGCGACGGCCTTCTTCTTTGCCTCCCACTGCTCGACGGGCAAGTAAGATATCCGACTAAACGCCTCCATCTCGCTCTCGTTGTCCTCCTGCTTCCAGACCGAATCGGCCGGGATGTGAGAGTACGCGTCCATGATAGCCTTGTCGACCAGCAACGGCGTTCCGGCTATGAGCGCGGAAGCGACGGAGGATGACGCCTGGTGGAGGGTGTACGCTGTTGATGCAAACGTGGGGATAATCGTGATGGCCTTGCCCAGGTGGGCAAAGTACTCGGGAAACTCCAGTCCACGGACGTACACGATTCTCTCCTGGATCGCCTGCGGCACGGACATTTTCTTGCCCGACCCGACGAGGTGCAGCTTCCCGTTTGGATTTGCCTGTTCGTACTGCTGGAAGATCTTTTGGTAGTTGCGGCGCCAGGGCTCGAGTTTCCCTGGAATGGCTGCGAACGGCTCCTCGGTGTCGACCGCGACGTCCTCAACGTCATCCTCAGCGACCCTGAAGACAGGGTGTACGACCGAGGCCCGGTAGTCCACTTTGTCGCCCGTGCCCAAGAAATCAGGGAAGTTCTTCGCGACATAGTTCTGCACGTGGGGCGACAGAGTCACCATTTCCCATTGTCCATTAAGCACCCACGGAACCATAAATTTGATCTGCTTCGCGTACGGACTCTCGCCCTCGGGCCGCGCGTCCCATTTCGACGCTTCGTGGACAATACAGTACACCCGTGCGCCGCGCTCCAGAAACGCCTCCAACGCTGAACTCGTAGTGTTGACGTCCTCGGGACAGCTGGTCAGGAAAATGAGATCCGGGGTGCCGCTGTCGGGCGTCATCGTCAGCGCGTCGATGAGGTTGAGCCCGTACGGCTGGGCTTCCTTCTCAAGCATGGGTCCAACGCCGAAGCGGTTCGAGCCCTCTTCGGTGGCCCAGAGAGTGATGTTAGCCTGCGGGAGCGACGAGAACGCACGGAGGAACGGGAGGACGACCTCAAAGTGGTAGCGGGGGGTATTGATAAGGTAGATCGTCATTGCGCCGCGGGAATTGGGAGTCTTATCGACGACAGCGGGGGCGGGAGCGGCGTCGATGGAACCGGTAGAGCCGTCGCCAACGCTCTGGTCGGCGGCAGACGCGTCCGCTGGCGACAGGGGAGGTGGTGCCGCAGCTGGTGGCGGTGGTGCCACAGCTGGTGGTGATGGTAGAGGAGGAGATGGAGTAGGAGGACCACTAGCACTCTCTCCAACTGCAGGCGTCGGCTTATCCGCCGACTTCATCGCGTCGTTTCCGTCCTTCACTGGTTCAACATCAAACCCGTCCTCCACAGAGTCCGGCCGCGCAGGTTGCTCCACGTCCTGTACCTTACCAGGATACGCAACCGCCGGCCTCGCGCTCGCGAGAGAAGCGGAAACAGGCGTGTCACTGACACGCTGGTTCTGCGGAGGCGTCGTGACATTCAATACGCCTCTGCCCGACGACGAGGGAGTCGGCGCGACAAAGAGAATGAGCAGCACGACAACGACGACGACGACGCGGAGGATGCCCCAGCCAGTGAAGCGGAAGGAGGGCATTGCGTCTCTTTCGTCGGTAGGCGATGGTAGAAGGAGATGGTGATGGTGAGAAAAGAATAGAGAAGAGAAAGAGTGCTGCAGCACTGGTAAAAAAAGGGTGACAGCTAACAAGGCACGCAACGCGGTTCAGGAACCGGTAGACGTATCTGGCCATATTGTGCAGCTCTGGTTTAGAGTTGGAAATGGCAGCAATTGAAAGGTGGTCTAGCCTCATCGGGGATAGCGCTAACCGGTTGTGCAGGAGGCGTGCAGGGTGCTGCTCCGACTACGCAACCCGACTTGTTAGTTCGTGATTCCACCAGCCATGGCAAGTCACCAGTGCCAGTCGCCAGTCGCCACTCCCAGCCGCCCGCCCAGTCGCCTAGTCGCCGCCACTTGCATTCACCGGCCAATGCACGGCGTCGGCAAGCGATCTTCAGTGGATGAGCAGGCGTTAGACGTGCGATCGTGGAGATTAATGCTGCTCGCTGCCTATATAGGGCTGCGGTATCTAACGGTATCTGCCGTCTGCTGCAGCCCTGCAGCGAGTGGTCGACGAGAGATGGAACGGTAATCCCAGATTGTCAGAGAGAGAGAGAGAGAGAGCCGTACGTGCTGTACCATAGAGTGCGGTTGTGTGTGAGTAGGTTGCGTCGCCGAGATGTCACTGTTCGTATGTCGCTGCCATCTAACCTCCCTGACATTCCCCGTCGTAGTTTATTCATTTCTACGAGGGCAGCTTGTCAAGTACATAATGATACATAGTGAATATATAGTGAATACATAGTGAATAGGTATATAATACTCGCATTCGAGGCGAACTATCGCTGGAGAGGTAATAATTTTGGTCATGAGAATATTCAGTCCGCTGCCGCATCTCGACTACGGCACATATGTGGCAAACAGTGTACAAACTTGTAATTAGCAAGGTCTTCCCAGTTGGGTACTTACTTGTACCTGGATCTTAGTAGGTATCTCTTCACAACAGTTATGCCCGTACCCACAATTAAACGTAAGTGCGAAGCAGAAATCCCGCTGTCACACTACTAGATCAGTTACTGGCATAGCGGCTGCTTGGAGACAACCATACAGTGTAATACAGCGTATAGGAAGATATTTCGATGTGAAGACGAACATCCTTCGGCCACCGTAGTTTGCGTGTGGAAAGTATCTACAGTCTTGGGCCACGTTGGGAGAGTAACACTTTCACGTCTACAGGATTTGTTTGCTTGCTTGCGTGCGTGCGTGAGTGAGTGAGTGAGCGAGCGAGAGACAGAGTGTGATCTTGGGGTAAGGGCCAACTTCCATATTGTATCGCAGAACCTTTTTTTTGTCTCGAGCAATTCGATTTTTGGAAGCCTTTTCATTAGCATTGTGAATCCAGCAAGGATGGCCCCACCCAAGACCTTTGATGCCGAGAGTGCGGAGAATCTCGAGGATGTGAGTATTTCAGTGCATTGGATATTTCGTTGTGGTTAATTGGAGTGAGAGGCTCACTGACGCCATGTGCGACTAGATCGAGAAACAATTCGCCGTGAAGGCTGTTATGCAGGCTCGTGCGTGATATGGCAAAGCATTTGCGCGTTGGAAGCTAGACGGTGCTTACTGACTTGTGGTGCGTTTGTGTAGAAACATACTGGAACTTGCTGGAGAAAGTCATGGGATCGACGCTACGTCTTACTCCGTGTGTAGAATGTTTTGTGCTTGTGCACGGTTACGGGAACTACCTTCTAATTAATGCAAATTACGGTATAGGCTAGACGATGAGATTTACGAGCACTTTGTGAAAGAGTTCCCAGAGTACAGCACTGCCGAGTCCGTGGCGGAGATCAGCGAAGACGAGATGAAGTCGCCCAAAGGCAAGGAGCGGTGGCGCAAGTTCATGAACACCTACGAGAAAACTGTATGCTCTCCCCTTTTCCCCTGTTCTAAAGACTGGTTTAACCTGAAATGTGCATCTCTAGGTTCATGACTTCAACTTTGGCACACTCCTGAGAACTGGATCGAAGGACGAGTATGACGAGAAAACGACCATCTTCGGTAGGTCAATTTGGTTCCCCGTAGTTGCAGTATTACATCATCTAAACGCAGTTATATAAAGTTCCCCGAATGCAGTTCCTCGCCGTCGAGATCGCGCGAAACAAGCACGGCCTTAACGACTGGCTATACGAGCAGGAGGCGGCGAAGAAGTGATGTTTGCCATGTCCAATGGTAGATTCATTTTGTAGTATATAAAATCTTACGGTTTTTTATTCTTCAATCTCATATTTATACTTATTATACAGTTCCAAATTTACACGATATTATATACAAAACTTCTTCCATTATATTAATCCCAGTAGTGAATCTTCGAATCCAAACCACCGCTCGCAACTTTGCTCGTCTCCTGTGGGTTCGCGGCAATACATGTGAGCGCCTTTTCGTGTGCCTTGAACTTGCTCTTCATCTGCGTGGACTTCCAGTCCCAGAAGCATGCGTAGCCGCCCGAGTCGCCCGACATTAGAAATTGGCCGTCTGGCGAGAAGTTGACCTCGATCGCATATCCGGCGCAATTGTTCCCACGAAACAGTTTCTTTCTGTTTTGCCGGAACCGGTCCGTGGCGCCAAACACCAGGATCTGGTTATCCAGACTCTGCGCGGCGACGTACTTACCCGATGGATGCAATGCAACCGTAGGCATGGAATGCTGCTGTGGGTCCGCGATGAACTTTATAGGCACGTTAATCTGCCACTCCCACACCCGAATAGACTTGTCGTCCGACGTGGTCATGAACCGCCTGTTCTCGTCGACAAAAGTGATGCTGTTGACCGCGCCCAAGTGATGGTCGTATTCCTGAACGATCTCCCCGCTCTTGACGTCGAACTGGACGATCTTCTTGTCGGACGTGCCCGCCAGGAACTGGTCTCCCTTGTCGGCGTCGGGATTGAATTTGACGCAGTTTGGTGTCTTCCCGGTCGTAAACCGGGAGATGCACTGGCCGGTCTCAGTGTCCCATAGCTTGATCATCTGATCGTATGACGCCGAGAGGAATTTCCTGCCGTCGTTGCTGAAGCAGATATCTTTTACCGCCTTAGTGTGTCCAGAGTACGAGCGAAGAAGCTCCCGATCGTGGTAGCAATCCCACAGCCTGACCTTCGCATCCATTCCAGATGACAGCAAGAGATGCCCATGCCGAGGGAAGAATCGAAGCGCAGTAACACCATTCCTGTGACCGGCCCATGTATGCACACGTCGTTTGGGAATGAAGCACTCTTGCGAACCGGGATCCTTATCGAGATCGATATCGAGATCCTGGGGAACGTGCATATACGTCCGGCCAAGGTAATCGTACAAATTCGATCCATGAAACTGTGTCTTCTCAGTCGGCAGAGCCGCGGCCGTCTCCGTCTCTGGCGGGGGAGTAACAGCCTCCTCTGGTTCCTCCTCACTCACCATCTCTTCCTCGGATGACGAAGCGTTTGGATCAGCATAAGCGGCCCAAGGACCCCTGTATGCATCATCGCCATCCAACACGCTCGAATCTCCTTTCTTCTCTCGTCGCCGCTTTAAGTGCCTAATTTCCTCCTTCGATGCATTCATATCCAGCACGTCTTTCCCCTCATTCCTGACCGCGCCTTCAACATCACCAGCATATGGTCCAAACTTGTCGGTGTGCAACGACGGATCTCGCGCGTACCCCAGCGACTGAAACGTCCGGTGCTGCACCCGGAACACGGCATCATTAAAAGACTGCTCCTCCGCATACCCGGTGATGATATTTTTCCGCTTCAACGAGGCATCACCATTGGGGTTTGCAGGACCAACAAACGGCCGCGTGAGGTCTTCGTACGTGGGGTTGTACGCGATGGTGGTGTCAGTGATCTTGGGTATCATGGCTTGCGAGCGAGTTGAATCCTAATGTGAGTTAGTATAAATGTGTCTGCTTAACATAGTAGCATCTTCCAAAGACATAAGCAATTTGGCCTTACCTCGTACGAGAATGTGGATATCGGCGCGAGGGCAAACTGTGGCAACGGTGGCAGCTCGTCGACAGACACGGGCCCGGCGGCACCGTCTGCACTATTTATCTCAACGGACTCCGATGCGGACATGATAGACGGCAGTGACCTCTGCAAGTGAGTGCCTGATGATTTAGAAACTCGAGTGGATTCAGTTGGGCGGCGATTTATACAAGTCTCTGACTTCCATATTCTAACATTTCGGTGAGGCTTCGCGACTAAAAGTGGAGGGTAAGGGCATTATTTCGCGCTCGGTCAATTGCTGCCGTAACCGTCCCAGCGCGGCGCCCCTTCGTACAGGTGGTACCCAGCCAAACTTTACACAAAATTTTTTTTTTTCTGGCGCCTGAACAGTTTTCTCATTTTAAACATCGAGAGCACTCTCTGTCTGTTCTCTCTTTCCCTCTTCTCCCTACCTCACTTTATCCCTTTCTCGATTTTCCATCATGGGAGTCGCCAAGAAGGAAAAGAGCCGCGTCGCCCGCGAGGGCAAGGATAAGCCCGGCAATCTCAAAATGAAAGGCGAAAACTTCTACAGAGACACGGCAAAGGTGAAGCGTCTGAACATGTACAAGGAGGGACGGGCGCAGCGCAATGCCAAGGGTGATATCACCAAGGCTGCGACGTTCCAGTCTACCGAGCTTCCTAATGCCAGGATCGAGCCCAATCGGCGGTGGTTTGGTAATACGAGAGTCATTGCGCAGAATACGTTGACCCAGTTCAGGGAGGCCATGGGCGCGACGTTGCACAATCCGTACCAGGTGCTGCTGAGGCAGAATAAGCTGCCGATGTCGCTGTTGGAGGAGTCCACGGCTGTGCCTAAGGTGCAGATTGTTGACACGGAGCCGTTTAGTCAGACGTTTGGCCCGAAGGCTCAGCGGAAGCGGCCGAAGGTCGCCGCGGGCTCGCTGGATGATCTCGCGGAGAAAACGGTGGTGACTCACGATGACTATGACCGGAAACTGGAGAATGAGTCGTTGATGTCGGTTGAGGCGCCGACAGATTGGATACAGGAAGCGAGAGAGGCCATTTTCTCGAAGGGTCAGTCGAAGAGAATATGGAATGAGCTGTATAAAGTCATTGATTCGTCGGATGTTGTTATCCATGTTCTTGATGCGCGAGATCCTCTTGGAACCAGATGCCAGTCGGTCGAGCAGTATATCAAGAAGGAGGCACCGCATAAGCATTTGATCTTTGTGTTGAACAAGTGTGATCTTGTACCAACTTGGGTTGCTGTAAGTTACATTTTTTTCTTTGTTTAGCACACTCTTGAGTTTTTGGTCTGGTGTTTTTTTTTCTCGCACAACCTTGCATATTCCCACTGTTAGTCAAGAATCCCCTGTGCCGTGTTGCCTCGTGCAGCGTCGTCAATTTTATCCATGAGGGGAATTCTGTTACAACTTTGGAAGATTGAACTTGCGATATTCTTAGTCGTGTACGTTTTGCCTGAGTTGAGTATGGGCTGGGAGGTCTCGTGCCGCCCCTAATGCCGATTACTCTTAGTTAGCAGATGTACATTTTGAATCTCTGTTTGCTCTTTTGTTTATTATTTTACTTTATATCTTCATCGCTACTCTGGATACTCTGGATGTAATGCTGACGTTGATTATAAAGGCCGCCTGGGTCAAGATACTTTCCAAGGAGTGTCCTACGCTCGCCTTTCATGCGTCTATCAATCACTCTTTCGGCAAGGGCACACTTATCCAACTACTCCGTCAGTTCTCAGTCCTACATTCCGACCGAAAGCAGATTTCCGTAGGCTTTATCGGCTACCCTAACACCGGTAAGTCTTCCATCATCAACACTATACGTCAGAAGAAGGTGTGCACTGTCGCGCCTATTCCCGGAGAAACCAAAGTCTGGCAGTACATCACACTCATGAAACGCATCTACCTTATTGACTGCCCTGGTGTTGTACCTCCCAGCACCAAGGACACCGAGACCGATATCCTCCTCCGTGGCGTCGTCCGTGTCGAGAATGTCTCTAACCCCGAACAATACATCACCGCTCTACTCGCGCGATGCAAGGCCTCGCACGTTGAGAAGACGTACGACATCTCAGGCTGGAACAATTCGTCAGAGTTTCTTGAGATGTTGGCGCGTAAGTCGGGAAGATTGCTGAAGGGAGGCGAGCCCGATGAGAACGGAATCGCAAAGATGGTGTTGAACGATTTCACTAGAGGCAAACTTCCTTGGTATATCGCGCCACCGGATGATAGGGACGAAGTAAACGAGGAGACTCCTGCTGAGAGGACTTCTTAATCTTTTTTTTCAATCGGATTTGAAGTACGGGGGGGACTGGGAATGGAATGGAATGGAATGGAAAATTTGCACATGCTTTGTAATTGCTTATCGGATCGGGGTTGAATCATAAACGGCGTTATTTGGATTATTACCACACAATGTTCACCTTCAATTTACTGTTGGCGTTGTTTTATAACAAAGTATTAGCAGTTACTGCGGTTTCATAGTGTCTTTACCTAAGGCGTATAAAGGTTTCCACTTACATGTCCACGTAGTAGTCCGTAAAGTCTCTATCTGCACCACTTCAGTTCACCACGAAGGTGGACTGTCTTCGTGTCCGGATCCGGATATGGATCTCCGAGACTTGCAAAACAAAACCACTCGGAGGTGTAGTCGCTGCAATCGACTCGCAATCAATCGCGTCATTCCCTAATTGCCTGCGGACAAGGGGATAACTGACGAGTTTTCTACTTCGTACCGTATTTGTGGGTACGTGGCCCCTTAGATTTGGTAAAGGGCAAACTATGTGACACAGCTGAGATTGCCCAATTTGTACAGTTCAAATTTGAGCTAGATGGAGGATTGTAGACGGAATTGTAAAATAATTTCTCACATAGGTCCGGTGACAGGAAATTCGAAGTAGTCGGCACATTTTGACGCGATTTTGTCGTGCGGGCGATTTGAGAACCAGAACCTGCGACCGCAGGTGGAACCACAACAATCGGATCAGAGCCCTAAAGTTGCACTTGATCCTGTTGGACGGCTCAACGCTGCGCGGGGAAATACTCGTAACGAAGTAGCTGTTGAAGCGGAACCTGGTGTTCATGATGGCAGACTTCATTGACGATAAGTCGCCGATATGCATCCCATTTATTCTCGAGAGGTTAGCTGCTCATCAGCAGCATTACAGTAATTCAGCTGATGTGCCGCCGTTTTTCATCGGAATTAATGGCTTGCAGGGAGTGGGGAAGACAACGCTCGTAGGTTTGAGGACTGAGTGAGTTGAGTTTGATGTCTCGGCTAATGCGATACAGGTAGCGAACCTCGACAGGACGCTAAGAGAACCGCCTCATTCACTGTCGGTTGCTGTACTGTCGATTGACGACCTCTATCTCTCCCACGCAGACCAAGTCCGGCTCGCCGAATCCAATCCTCAAAACCCGCTAGTCCAGCACCGCGGAGAGCCAGGCACCCACGACATGGCGCTTGCTGCGTCGTTATTCTCGGCGCTTCAAAAGGGAGAATCCGCATTGATCCCATTTTACGATAAGTCACGCTTCAGAGGCCAAGGCGACCGGACTGAGCCCGGGCAATGGCGAAGCGTCAATCAGTCACCAGAGTCGGTTGTCAAAGTCATCATTTTCGAAGGATGGTGCGTCGGGTTCCGTGCTCTTTCACCTGAGGAACTTCATGCGAAATGGAAGGAGAGTCTAGCGCTGCACGAGGCAGGAGCAGATACTGACCCCAGAACGACACTGTGGAAGTTTCGGATTGAGGATCTCGAGTTGGTGAATGACAAGTTGAGAGAATACGATGTGATGACTGATGTGTTGGACGCATTTATTCATATTGATGCCGAGAACACAGAGTATGTGTATACTTGGAGATTGCAGCAGGAGAAGGAGTTGAGAGAGCGGACGGGGCAGGGAATGACTGACTCAGAGGTGATACAGTTTGTGGATGGGTATTATCCGGCGTATGAGTTGTTTGCCGAGAGTCTAAGAAGAGGAGCTCTGGCGAAGGAGGATGACCAGTTAAGACTGGTAGTGGGAAGCGATAGGAAAACCAGGGAAGTTTTGAAATTATAGTTACCAGTAATAATAGTGAGTCAGTACAGCTATCAAAGGTTAAGGAGCGCGGATGAAAATGCAATTACATCCTCCACGTAATTTGATGCAAAGCATCGATCAATTGATACATAATCGTGGGTAATCTTGCTATTTTCTGCTGTAAACTTGAAATGCCTATGACATAGGTGCCTAAGCAGAAACTTTGCCAGGACATACGTCACGCGTCACGCAAAGTGCCGCGGACCGAAGAGCGGGGCCCCTTCTAGGGTTACCGGGTTCGCTTCCAGACTTGGGGCCATCGTGCCTAGCGCGCGCCGCACGTTCGCGTTCTCGGCCCGTCATATCGTCTCCAACGGGAATCAGCGATTCTGAAATCGGAACCTCGGTGAACGTCTGTATCTGTACGCTCAGTTCTTCAATTGCATGTCCATGCCTGATGAATCGCGACTTGCCGTGGATGCGGGAGACCTAGGTTATTCGGAACCTCGTATGTCGTTCAACGAATTCTGTCACGTGAGTATGGCTGTAGAGGCTAGTACTGTCGCGTGCTCGGAAGTAACCATCGTAAAGAGAACACGCATTCATACTATATTTTAGAACTCCGTCAGGACAGGATCGACCTCCTCTAATACTCGCAAGTACACAAGCTTTCTTATACACAAAAGCAGAATTTATTACAGCAATACAAAAACCCAAACGATACAAGGAACAACTATTAAACGCAAAGGCGTTATCAAGGTAAATAGTTGTGTCAGCGTGTAGAACTGCTATAAACTGAAATATCGCATTTCTTAGACGAGTACAAGAAACTTGGTGCAAGGAAACAGTGTGAATGTATAGACGGTGGGATAATATCTTCACCGGCAAGACCGACTAAATACTATAACATCACCTCTATTTCTGACCACATCCAAGTGGGGGTGCCTCACTTGCTGTTATCTGTAACAAGCAGTAGGGGCGTACGTATTCTTCTCTAAGGGCAACTAACGTGGCATTTTGAGTTCGCCCCTTTAACTGCTTATTATCTAATCCATCTGCTGCGAACATCAATTCTGCCAAACGAACGAGGAGTCTCGTTTTACGTAGAACTTTATGGATCACACGATAGAGCTAGCTCTCTCAACCTCCTAGCAAATACCAACTTTAACAAAAGTCACAAATTGGCATATGTCTTGTCTCGTAGATCATAGTACATGAATTTAAAATATGGATCAAGCCGTGCTATGGCATTAACAACGTCTGCCAACGTACAGTACGTACGGTACATACCGTACGCACCCTAAACGAATTTGGGCCGCTTTTGCGCTCGCTCGCGAGCGGCGTTCACCGAAATTCGACCTCCAATGGCTTATGGCTACAACTTTAGCCCTAATTTTAACAGATTTGGTCCCTAGGTGCGTAAATAGCCGTTGGAATTGAATTGAACCAATGAAAGCGTCTAGCTTTCGTTGGCGTACTGGACTGCGTTGGAACACGCTGGTAATTGTTAACGCGCCGAACTCCCAACGCGTCGAATTGCAGGCATACGTTGCAACCGGTTCCTGAATGCAACAATGGTTGGTTTAACAGCCACTAAGCAGAAGCAGCCAAAATGCATTAGCAAGTCAAGAAGCGATAGATGTGACCTGTAACTGGACTGAGCTGCATGACTGGAGCCAGCGATCAAGCCCGGCTTCGTGGTCGTGGTTTAAAAATGGCTGTATAGCAAAATTGGACTAATGAGGTCTCGGTTCCATGGTTTCGGTCCAGTTTGGGACCCTGCTCTCCGTCAAAATTCAGGAGATGATGCTGCAGCAGTGCTGCGTCCTCGTTCCTTCGAGCCCTGAATCCCTCCCTTTTCTTAGTTTTTTGCCGGCCTTCCTCCCTCCTCTCTCTATCATGGCTTCCAAGATCCCGAAGTTCCGATTGGGTTTTATCCGTGCGGTCGTGGGTGCTGTGACCATTTTCGCGGCGACGCTTTCGCTTTTCTTAGGCGCCCAGCTGTTCGGCTCGTCCTTAAACTTCCCCACTATCGCTACCTCCATCAGCACCTCGCGACCTGTACAGCTAATGCAATCCTTGCTCGGCGACAACAGTGGTTACGGCGACGACGCTGTCGTAAACCCATGCATCGATCCCTACAAGCTCCCCGGTTATCTCTACACTCCCTCGGACCGCCATCGCACGACGTACGTCCCGTTCTACCCGTCGTTCTTCGACGCACCTGATCCCAACACCGCTGCGTATCCCCGAGAAGACGGAAGTCACTCGCCTGATCTTTCCATGGAGCGACCTGATCAGTCTTTCATGAACGTGGTGCCACACTCCTGGATTAGCGACCTCGTGGAGTTCGCTCACGGTCTGAACGCATCGCAGTCGGGCGACAAGTCCGTTGACACGACTAGGCTCCGGTACATCGAGAATCGATTATCGTGGATGAAGAACAGAAGGGTCCTTATGATGGCGGACTCGATAGACAGGTTCATGCTTCTCTATTTTTGCGAGGAATTGGGACTGAAGTGGGAACTTGGTAAAAGGCGGCACACGACCGCGGTTTGCAACGTACCGTTCCTCAACTTTACGATCTTCCACTGGCATCTGGCCTCATATTACACAGACCGGCCGAAATGGTGGTGGCAGCCAAAGATGGATATTGTACCATTTGAGGAGCGGTTCGAAAAGATTTTCAAGCCTACGTTGCCCGAGGTTGCGGGTCTCGACGGTAGGAAACCAGACCTTGTGCTCTTCCAGTCGGGCCTGTGGGACCAGGTCACGTTCATCAAGAAGTTCAGCGCCGAGCCGGTCAAGAGCTCCCGGCTGAACTCGCACTTCTCGGAAATGTTCCGGCAGTTGACGTGGGGCGAGCTGCGGTTCTACACAAGTAGGATGAAGAAGTACATTGGCCACGTGCGCGAGATATTCGGCGAGGACGTTCATTTGGTATTCAGGTCACTCTCGACGCACAAGCAATCAGACGATCGAGACCTGATGATATACAATATGGATCGGACCGCGCGATTCGTCGCGAAGGAGATGGGAGTAGAGGTGATGGACTGGGCGCGCTTGGTGACGGGATTCTCGTCGCGGTGGCACGACCATGTGCATCTCGAGAAGGGCCCGATGTCAGTCTTGTATCAAAACATGATGTTGTCGTATGTCTTTCGAGCGGCCGGTGGCATCGAGGTCATGGGGAATGTCACACGGTGGCCGCATGAGTTGGAAAGCGAAGGCTTTGAGGATCCGTGGATGGAATGCCATGCCGCGGCGATGGACATTGGCAACCGATAGACGGAAGTATAGAGTATTATGAGCATGTGTTCTTTCTTTTCTTGTATATAGTGCATGTGAATGTTTGCAATGTTAGGTTCATGTTCTGCTTACTGTATCGTGGACGTTTTCAATTTGGGAGTAATTATCTAATTTTTTTTGTTCCTCCCGCGTTATGGTCTGCATTTTGGTTGAACGATGTGATTGGCTAAGTTCTCCATCTATATACTATTCTTATTATGCAACTAGGCTGCATGACATTTGAAATCTGCCAATGTGGTAATGTGGCAATTCGACCTCAGTGTTTGTTCGAATTCCTGTTTCACAGGCAACCAATCCTCCTGAGTCATCCTTCACGCGTTCAGTGGCCTCAACCCCATTGAAATCGAAGAACACACTAACAAAGGATTCATATTGGATCACTTCGTGAGATAGTCAAACATTTAAATTTGCAGTCTAAAAATACAAATGACGCAATAGGTGCGCAATATCTACACTCACGAAATATCCATCGGGACCGCCGCCACCGTCGCTGCCACCTCCGGCACAGCCGCTTCCTGTGTGACTGCATTCCCCAGCTCCACAACGCCGGCATCGCTGATATACCTCATTGCATACTGTGATAGATACTCCACACTCCTATCTTTATCCAAAAAAAGAGAGTAACCGCGCTTGACGTCCTCAACGTCTACCACATTTGCCTTTCTCTTGGCAGCAATGAGATGCGACACCGAGATCAGATTCGCGGCGTACCGCAGGCTCGTCTCAACACCGATCTTGGCGAGGACCGCGAGCGCGTCGGCGCTCAGCTCGACTTCCTCCTCTTGCGCACGAATGTTGAGGATTTCACTGATTTCTTGAGCCGAGTACGGAGACGTAGAGATTATGATGACGCGGTCGAGAAGATCGACAGGCAGACCGTGCGGGGATCTGTAGTTTGTGCCCCGAGTGCGCGACATGCCACGATTCGTCGCCATGATCACCACAGGGGCGAGCTCGTCCTCGAGTGCACGATTGATGTACGAGAAGCATTCAATGTCGAGCATGTGCACTTCGTCGATGAACAACACGCCAGGGCAGATATCCGCTTTTCCTTCCTCCCTCCATTCGCCGACCTTCGCGTTGATTTGGTCGCGAACTTCTGAGCGGATTTCGCCAGTATCCCCGGAAAAGAGGGCCAGGAACCCCTGCGTTCGAGAATTGATGACGTCAATCTCGTGTAGCGACACGGTGTGGACCGCTTCCTTCCGCTTCTGAATCTCACCTTCCGGGCATTGCACGAACTTCGTGTCCGCGCCCATGGCATCGTAGTCTCTCGCTCGTGCATATGATCGTCCAAGTTTAGTTATATTGCCAGATGCCTTGTCGATGGAGATCACGTCACCAGCCAGGACCTTCTCTTTGCTCAGTGCGTCAATCATCTTTGTGCCAAGATCGTAGACCGTCTCCATGTCCGTCGTCTTGATTGTCAATTTTCCTTGCTTATTTCCCTATTCATATTTGTTAGCATCCTTAAACCGCCGGCAATTGTCTCAACAGGTAACGAACTCCCGTGATCGACCGATCAATCTGGATCTCCACAACCTCTCCTTCAATGATCTCGCTCTCCTCCTTTATCCGCACACCAATCGACCTTCTAAATGCCTGCGTAAGTGCCTCCGTCTTCGACATCTCCAGCGAAAAGATCTCTGATCCCCCAACCATCGTAAACGGCACGTCCTGTCCCAACGACTGCGCAATACCTGTCATTTACAAATTAGACTTCAATTTTTATTTCGACACCACAACTCGACCAGGCGATATCATACCCATCGCAATAGCAGTCTTTCCAGTACTAGGAGGTCCCGCCATCAAGACCGCTCGCCCTGCAATCCGCCCCTCCTTGATCATCTGCAGGATCACGCCCGCAGCCTTGCGCGCCTTGAGCTGACCGACCATTCCCTGGGATGAATGACGCGGTTCTAAGCTCGTGTCGCTTTCTAGCCCAAGGCCACTAATGTGTGAGTGTGATGCGACGAGGCCGAGCCCGCGCAGTTCTTTTGCTTGTGCAATCGTTGAGATGGCCTGTCCACCCGGAGTTAGTTGTGTTGTCTCAATTTGCACAGGATAAAAGATCTCCAGTCGTGATCGCATACCATTTTCTGCAGTCACCTGTCTGATGGAAAATGTAGAGATGCTACAGCAGTGAATGAATCTCAATGAATAAGTTATAAATGAGAACCGGTGTTGATGAGTGATTTGCAATATTTTTTGCAAGTACGACAGACCAATTTTTTTGAGCGTTGGATGCGATGAGTGCGTGCCCTAATTTTCGCCAGTCGAATGTACAGATAGAACGCAAATAACTGTTAAAGCTGCGGTACCTCGTCTCAAAGATCGTTTAAGCATCTCATCCTGCAATTTCTTTTACATTTCTTTACTGCTGCTTCAAATGCATTCAGAATCTAATATACACAATATCGTGTCCAATAAATTATGCTCCAGTCACCCCTAATGCAAAGTAATTAGAAGGAGCTTCGTACGAAGCTGCTAGTTGCTAAGCCACTGCCTGATCTCTCTGTCTCTGTCTCCTGCTGCTCCAGATTGTTGATATTCTCGCTCCCAGTTATGCTCCTTCCCCTGCTAATACACTGCTCGACTTCCGGTCCTGGCGCCTCGGCAGTCAGGGCCCCCCGTGCCTGCACCAACTGTTCCCTCTTCAACAACTTCGCTAGCCGTTTCTTCTGTCGCAACCGATACGCCAAGTCCTCAACGTCGATATCAACAGCGTCCGACACGCACCTGCACTTCTTCGCCCGTCCACCTATCTCCAGCCACCGCTCACTTGCAAAGTTCACACTCTCGGCGCAATTATATCCCAAATTATAGCCGGAATGGTATCCAAACGGGAACGTAATCACGAATTCACCCTGATTGTGCACAAGCTTGTTGACCTTGATTCCATGATTCGCTAGGTATGACGGCGACACCAGGAAAGTCTTGTGGCGTAGAAACTCGCGGCATTTCTTGTGCTCGTCTGGCCACTCGTTGCGCATGACATTATAAAACCTTTTCTCGTCGGCTTGGGAGATTGAGTACCACTGCTTGGGCGCACCGAAGTGAAGATAATTGATTGAATATAGGTCCATATCTTCGACGTGCCAAGCGAATGTACTCTTCCACATGCCGAAATAGAGGTACGCGCTATTCACTCCGGGAAGATCTACGCCAATGTCGTTCAGAATATTATCCAGATGCGAAACATTCCACTCCTTAATCGAATTATCGAACAGACTTCCAAGCATATCAGCTCCATACATCGGATTGTTGTATGTGATTGTCTTCCAGTATATCCTCTCCAGTTCACCGCATCTTTCTGGTGTGAACTCCGACGCATCGAATCTATAATCGAAGTTCGCGAAGTCAACCAGCTCCTGTGCTGACAGTTCTCCGGGTCGTCGCTTCTGCTTTGCAATATTCGTCCCATCTGTCGACCACTCACCACTGTCCTCTGTGGCACCTGAGGCAGTCCTTTGCCGTTTCCGTGGGCTTCCACGTTTTAAAGGAGGAGCCTTCCTCCGCTCGCCTCGGCGTGCTGGTGGTTGATGGTCTGACTCCTCAGTTATATGCCGCCACTGAGGAAGTGTATAGGAGCGTTGCTTCTCGATGTTAGTCTGTGAAAAGATACCGCCACTGCCATTGATGTGCTGGACGATCGGGTGCCTGATGCGGACTGACTTCAGCCTATCGGAGACATCGGGTAACGCGGCAATCCTACCAAATTGGTTACCATAATTACAAAGGAAGCCAATTCAATGTAAGAGAGAACGTCTTACCATTCCGGTGGTGGAATAACCTTCACAATGCCCACTTTCATGCCGTAGTGATCGATCTTCTTGATGAATTTCGGAAATGACTTGAACTGCTCCATTGTCTAATGAGCCAAAGTGATTAGCACTATAATGCCGAAGTACGGGGGAATTTAAAAGTTAACTTACAGGTTTGAAGACCGGAACTGTACCATTATCGTAGTAATGGTCCGGCAGGATTTGTTCGCCGTCGCCTTCCTCATCCTCCTCCTCATCAACCAAATTTTCTTCCTCTTCTTCCAGCTCAAATTCATTCTGAGCCGCAGCCTCCTCTTGTACTTCAGTCTTAACAATTGGCTCGTTGAACATTAATATTGATCTTGGCACTTCGATCCCGTTGGTAGTGACCTCCAGTTGAGCTCCATTTCCAACGACATTAGATGAATGAAACGGAGGGTATGGAAGCGCGGGCTCGATAAGTTGGTCAATCTTGTTGCAGAAAGCATCTATAACTATCGGTCCTAGTGACCTGGTCTCAGCCGCGACCTGTTCCACAACTGACATTAGTGTTTCCTCAACGACGAGATCGGGGTCCTCATCGACATAAACGCTGACTTCCGGTGGCACTCTCGCGTCCGCATTACTTCCAACAGGCGCGCGAGTAACATTAGTGGTAGACGCCTGCATCTGGCCCTGCAATATCGTACTCTGGCGTTGAAGTGCTCCCTCTGGCATAACAATGTTCGGCCGAGAGTGCGCCTCTTGAACGATACAGCTCATCATCTTTGACGAACACAAAACAAGACCGACGATCAATCTAGAAATGCGAACGACAAACTCTTCTCAATAACCTTCCAATCGTAGTAAAGGCTGAGAAATCGTGACGAAGACTGATCGGGCGTTATTTGCCTAGAATTCGATGGCTCGATGGGAGCAATGACGACGACATGAGAGAGGCGCCGAACAATTAGGCTGAACGAAATATCAATCAACTCCAAAACCAACCAAATATCAAAATCGCGTGCGGAACCAGGAACTAGGAAATACTACCGCAGCCTTGTGATATTTAATAGCATGTGCGCTTGTATGAGCTAAAAAAGTCCTGCCAATGAACAGGGCAGGGTAATGCCGGGTTACAGCCTCTTATCAAGCGAGTCTTCCTCCGCTTCAAGAACTTCATGGTTTGGTATTTGATTTCTCAGTATTCCGTCATTAAAGTCAATAGGTAGGCTAAGGTGTGCCCTTTGTGGGAAAGAGGTTTAGACGTGCCAGAATGTTGGCTGCACAGTACGTAACGGTCGGTCCAATGCCGGAGTTGTATGAAACGGAAGTGTAAAATACAGCAAGTAATTGAGATTCAGACACTACTGATTTTCATTTACTTGAAGATGAAGAGACAAATTGAACCAAAAACACCAAAAATGGTATTAAAATATTCCCGACTAATCATCGTCGTTGCAAATCTGTCAAACTACATATCCTCCATTCCCTTGCTCTTAAACTTCCTCCCACTCCTATCCGCCGCACGAAACTGCAACTGAGACCCATACAAGTTAAAGTGGAAAAAGTCCTTGTTCAGCAACCCCACTTCCTCAACCTCACGATCCCGCATTATCTGCTTCGGTTCTTCCTCCTCGTCCTTCTTCTGCTGCGCATTCGGATTCTCCGGCTTCCGGATTCCAACTTTAAATACAGTAAACTCCTTTGGCAAAACTCGAATTGCATTGTTGCGTGTGCAAACAATGAAAGAACTCTTCGTCTCCCGCACAACAATACCCTCCATGCCTACTCGTGATATACAGCGACTCCGTGCAACGGAAATAAACGCTCCGTGAAAGTCTGCTGCCGCTAGCTTCGATGCATAAGCTTGGAACTGTCCTTGTGAATGCGGAATGGGTGTCGAATATGTGATGGCTAGGAGTTCCGCCATATACGATTGCCATAGCAAGTAAAGCGGGACGTAGACTCGGAACTGTGATGCAGAAGTACCCAAAGCATATAACTGCATGCGCTTTCGTTCGGCTGATGAAAGCGGTTTAGGTCGACGGATAACAACTTCCTTTCCTTCATTCGCGGCGGCCTCGTCATCGGATGAGGCGTAATCGTCTCTAACTAGTTGAAGAAGTTGGTCGCGCAGTGAAGCAGTTTCGTGGAACTTCTTTGCGCGATGTGATCGTCGTAGACGAAAGGCATTTCGATTACGGACAAGCGACTTGATCTCCTTCTCGACGAGCTCTTCCGTAGTCAACGCTCTCTCAGGCTCTGGCGATGTTGGTGCATCATGCATGTCCGTATCATCAAATTCAGCATTCCCAGCACCGGTGGCATTCACTCTCTCCATTTCCTCCCGGTCTTCTTCGCCTCCCTCTTCTCCTTCCTTCGTATGAGCTCTCTGCTTCCTTCGTCTCTCATTACGTTTTCGACGTTCCTTCATCTTCTTTCTCTTCTCCTTGGCCCTCTCTAGTTTCCTAAACTGCCGCTCAAACCTCCGCGCCTCACGCTTATCCATCTTTTTTATCCCACCCTTCGCCTTGTTCTTCTTACCGGAAACTGACGAACATTTGCTAAACCGCCGCGATGACCTAGGATCAATCACCTGTACAGGTGGGTATGTCGCCGAGGCATTCTTGCTTGTGGAAGAGGACGCCCGCTGTTCAGTTGGGTATAGGGGAAGGGGCTTGTTCTTCACGCGGGTGTCGTAGACCTCGAGGGCGGCGTCGACGGTGGAGCAACGACTCAAGAGATCGATAAGGTACGATTTCTGTGAATCATTAGAGTTGAGATCTGTGTTGTCTGCCATTATACGGGGGTTGCGCTGCAGTGTGGGGATGCGAACGCGGGAAGATGCTAACAAATTTTGGTGGTTGGGCACTTGTGCAAGATCGATTTCGTCATCAAATTCTCTGCAGATCAGTAGGCCATCGGAGGCCAGCAAACATTCCCCAACTATCACCGCTTTAATTACGCATTGGGATAATGTCAAAGCGACCAGCTTCCACATCTACATCGTCGAGTAAACGCTCTCGTGTCAACGAAGACCCTCTCCCAGACGAATCGACCCTCCTAGAGACAGATATCGCAGGTGCCGCACCAAAGACTGCTCGCCGAAATAAGCTGCGACTGCACGGATATGAGTCTGATTCTTCCGAAGACGAATTTTTCTCCTCAGTACGAGGCGCGAGGTCAGGGAACGAAAAGAAAGGGGGCAACGATGACGAGGATGAGGACATTTTTGGTGATGAAGGTGAAACAGAGGCGGGAGGTGCTCATATTAGTGAAGCCGGCGGAGACGTTTCATCGGACGAAGACGATTTGGACGGCGCGGCGAAGAAGTCGCGGAAAGTGCGGTTTTTGGATATTGGAGAAATCGAAGGTCAAGACTTCGCATCTGGCGAAGGCGACGCAGAGGAGATGAATCGAGAGGTGGAGAAGTTTGTGGTGGAACATCAACAAAGCAAGCACAAAATGCAGGTCGACGAGGATGAGGAATATGAAGTTACCGAAGATATTGATCCTGAAATTGGACCTACAGGAAGTAGAATCCATGCCCCACAACTCGAGGCATTCAACATGCGGGCTGATCTCGAGGAAGGCCAGTTCGATGAGAACGGAAACTTCGTGCGAAGGTCGGACGCTGAAGTGCAGGCAGAGGAACGACATGATCTTTGGCTGGCCGGGCTTTCAAATAAGGAGATCAAGGCTGCTGCGAAGGCAGATGAGATACGGAAGGAGAAGGAACGAAAAGCTGAGACCGAGCACGCCAGGGATGAGGAGAAGAGACCTGCATATGTCTTGATGGATGAGCTGTTGAGTGTCTTACATGTGGCAGAGTCGCCATTGGAGGCTCTACAGCGGTTAGGCCCGGGCAAGAAGAAAAAATGGATGAACAGGAAGAACAAGAGGAGAGCTGAAGAAGAGGACACACAGGAGGAGAAAGAGAAAGAAAGTTTACGGAAGGAGATCGTTGAGAAGATCACGGATACCGCTGACAAGCTGATGAGCCGAGGTATTGCCGAAATTTACGAGCTGCCAAAGGAGCAGATTGCAAGGCTATTCACTAGAGATACTGGCGAACAGTGGAGAGGATGATATACGATTAAAATGAATGAATATTATGTAAATTAGTTATTTAAATAATGTGTAACCTGATAGCAATGTATTCACTTGAGTTGAGTGACCTAATAACTCCGCCTAAGCCATATATCCTTTCTCCGTCAACCACGCCTCCACCACTGGCGCATCTCTCTTTACCCAGCCAGCAAATGATCTCACGACATCCAAGCCCTGTCCAAGCGAGCGATCGTATCCACGATTGTTCTTGTTCTCAAAGAACTCCTTAATGTCGTCATACGCCTCTGTAGACGAGAAATGGCCAATGGATACTCTCAGGAATCTGTCGAGAATGACCATATTGCCCGACATGAGCTTATAGATTTCCTCCCAATTCTCCTTAATATACTTCCAGAGATCCCATCTCGCAGCGCCATTTGCAGCCAAAGATCCAGCAATGGTATGCAAGTCTTGGACTGCAACCTCACCCGACAAAATCAGTGACAACGCACGTTTAATCAATGTTGGTTTCTTGGTGCGTCCAAGCGCAGTCAGTGCGATTTCCTTGCCATCCACGGACGTAGGTTGCAAGACCTCCTTGAGGACAGTCTCGAAGGCTTCCGTCGATTCCTCGTCAGACAATTCATCTGATCCCACGACGATCGAAAAGACTGCCCGTCGAAGATTAGGGTTGATCGCAGTCTTGTCGCCGGCAACGTACTTCGCAAATTGCGCCCTCGCCTCGGCAACGACTTCCACGTCATTGACACCACCAGCAACACCAATCAACATGGAACGCAACTGCGCTATGAGATAGTCCTCGCCATCCTTGAATTCCCAGCCGAGCTTCTTAATTGCGGGTGATACAAGCGATCGCGTGAATGCGGCCAAACCGCTCTTAACTTCCTGAGGCTGCTCAAACCACGCGGATCGCAGAGTTCCCAAGCGAGACACAATCTCAGACCACACAACATAAGACTCCTCGCCTTTGAGACCATCCAGAAATCCGAGAATGCCAGCAGTGGATCCCAAGCCCGCAAGGGCCATCGCGGAAGCGTCAGCGATGAGACCGACCTTATCGGTAATCGAAAGCTTGTCCTTCATCTGGCCGAGCTTTGCGAGACGATCAGGCGGGTAGTTCACACGGTAGACACCAGTCTGGTTACGGTTCAGTTTGTAGAAGTCATTGGCCCCGAGACCGCTGAGAACAGTTTCCCGACTCGAAAATGACGAGACACCGGAGTACGCGCTAGCAGAGCCGCCGTCGGTATAAATACCGAGCGGAATCCACCACGAAGTCTCGTTCTCCTCAGGTTTGACATCACCGGTGGAGAGGAATCTGTCCTGGCGGAGGCTGATGCCAGCAGCAAACTCTGAGACAGTAACAACCGGGAAGCCGATCTTGGAGATCCAGTCCTGCATGATGGAGATAATGTCGATTCCGCTTTCTTCACCAATTGCAGTCCAGAGGTCGATAGTCGTGGCATTACCGTATGCGTGCTCTTTGAGGTACTTGGATACACCCTTCAGGAAAGTTTTAACGCCAATGTGGGAGCTAATCATGCGGATAGAACTCGCGCCCTTGAGGTAAGATATGGCATCGAAGATCTGGTCGATATCGAGAGCAGACTTGACCGGAACCTCGATGGCGTGGGACTGTCGTAGCGAATCGAGGCCAAGCGCTCCCTGAAGCGATTCGGAAACGAACACGGCGAAAACTTCCCAGTCGGGATAGAGGTAGTCAATGGCCAGCCAGCCGACCCAGGTAGCAAAGCCTTCGTTGAGCCAGAGCTCACTCCACCATTCCATTGTGACGAGGTTACCGAACCACTGGTGGGCCAGTTCGTGTGCGACAACGTAAGCAACACGGTTCTTGTATTTCGAGTCGCTAGTCTCGGGATCGAAGAGCAGCGCGGTCGTACGGTAAGTGATCAGACCCCAATTCTCCATAGCTCCATGAGAAAACTCATGCACCGCAAGGAGATCGATCTTAGGAAGGACGTAATCAATTTCGAAAATCTCGGAGAAGTAATCAACAATTTTGTATGCATTCTGAAGGGCAAATTCACCCTGCTTGACAATGCCCTTAGTGGTGTAAACGCGGACTGGAATTTTTTTGCCGTCGTACAAGCGGTCGGTGAAAGCCTCAATATACTCGAAATCGCCGACCGCCCATGCGAGCAGGTACGTGCTCATGACAGGAGTGGTGGCGAAGGAGACAGTTTTAAGATTAGTGGCAGCCACACCTTTCTTTTTGCCATCCTCGGGGACCTTGCTTGAAATCTCAGGCATGTTACTAATTGCGGTCCACTCCTCGGGAAGCGTGATAGCAAAGTCGAACGTCGCTTTGAGCGCAGGCTCGTCGAAGCTGTATCACACCTTATTAGTAGAAGCCATATGCAGATAACCATAAGGGGTGCCTTACCAAGGAAAGGCTCTCCGGGCATCAGTGGCCTCAAACTGAGTGGAATACATATATGCCTCGTTGCCGCTCGCATCAACGTACTTGGAGCGGTAAAAACCAGCCATCTTGTTGTTCAGTACTCCAGCGAACACCAGGGTCAGAGCAACACGAGACGATTCAATGGGTAGCGGCTCGGACAGAATGAGCGTCACGATCTCAGCCTTCTCATCGATGGAGATATCCGTGATCTTAATCTCCGCGGATGCTACGCCGAATTAATCAATGCAGCGCGACGTTAACAGTAACATACAGATCCACATACTCTTAGACAGCTCAAGAGATATCTTAGCATCGGAAACGGTCAACTCCCGAACATTGAGCTGAATCTCGGAAATAGGAGTAGGTCCGACGACATCGATATCGATCTTTACAGTGCCTTTGAATGTGAACGCCGTGTAGTCGAGGTCATATATCGAGAGATCGTAGTGGCGCGGACGTACAGTCAAAGGAAGCACTTCTCGATCGGCCATTGATAGTGCTAGTATTAGAAGGGAGTTATGTGCTAAAACTGGGGGAAGAGGAAAAGATGAAGGGCACACAAATGTGCGTGACCTGACACTGATTCGGGAACAATACCAAAATCCGCTTCGCAGAACTTGTACCGCAAAAATAGCCCACCACCACGGCTCCCAGCTCACAGATCAACGCATTTCTCCCCATAGGCATAAAAACGTTGCAGCTTAATCTATCGTCATGTTTGGTCGTACTATAGTGACTATTGCCAGCTCGTACAAAACCAGGAAACAGTAACGACGGAAAATCTATCGCAGAGCAGGATGCGTGCGTCCACTTATTACAGGACAACTATGAGTACCCGAAAGTCAAGGCCCGTTTTCATCATGACTCAAATTGGAAAACTGTCTACTACTGGGACAGAGGAGTTTCAAATATTGACACGATATTTTGTTGAATATCAAGAGCATTTGGACGAAGTAGTCGTCAAGAAGTATAAATTTACGAAACTGGACTTCAGCCCCGGTGCATTGACACAAGTCGAGGGAGACATTCCACGGAATCGAGGATGAAAGTCTCAAAACAATAGCGCCTTTACAATGTTCCTGGACGCGGAATAAAGCTACGAGCTTGGTCGCGTCCATTATCGCGGATAGCCTAGAAGATTAAGGATTCGAGCGAATTATTGAGAAGTGACATTCCGCCAAACGCAGCAGTGTTCGGCCGAAATCTTTGTCACGTATATCAAAGATATCTACGATGTATCTAGAAGATAGCGATGATCCGGAGGACGAAGAACCACAGCTGATAGGGGAGAAAGACACGTTTGTATTACACACTCAATTGTAACCGGCAGGTACCTCATATTAGACTGCCGCATCGGTTCTTCTCGAAGCTGCGAAAAAGTGTCGACATCAAGAAGAGCTCGGGTATACTGAGCGAAGCCACAAATGCAAATTTAAAAGTCACATAGGTGCTGCGTCAAGACTTGGACGAAGAACATTAAAATTTGCGCTGTTCGTGACCTGCATTATTTCCGCTATAAGCAAAGCATCTGAACCACTGGAAGGAATCCATTAAGATCAGTCACTCACTGTCTTCAGGTTATCGCATTGCCATACCCCTTTCACCTGCGCCATGTCCTCAGCAACCTCCCCACGATTTGTATCAGACGCCAACCTACACACCCAATCTAACTCATTGCACAACGCAATTACAACGCGGCTCAAAGCTCAACAACTGTGTTTCCACAAACGCACTGCCTATATCTGTTGTCCGCAGCTATAGTATAACTGCTGGTGATATAACTAGGGGTGGACACGAATGACGAATATATTCGTATTCGTGCGAATATTCGTAATTCGAACACGAATATTTGGATATTTCATGCTTACTATTCCGAATACGAATAAATATTAATACATTAAATTCCACTTAGTCGACCAGAGAATTCCCCTCCTGCATCGAAGCAGCCTGATCCAGCATATAATAGGGTTTAGGGTTTAGGGTCAGGACGCGAAATTATTGGCTGGTAGCGTGTTGGCAAAACTACGAATATTATTCGCAATTCGTATTCGTCGTGGACATTTTATTCGTTACGAATAAAAGTTTATTCTACGAATTGCGAATACGAATGCGAATAGAGAAAATTGTATTCGTGTCCACCCCTAGATATAACGATGGCGCATTTCTACAAAGGCAGGTCTCCCTGATATAATAATTGCATTACTTGTATTACGGGAAATCACAGGTCTATGCTCTTCGCATGTGAAGCACTAAGGTGAAAGAGATACGATTTGGAAAACGTCGAAGCGGTTCTGAGGCTGGATGGAACCTTGGCAAGGTATAGCACAGCGACTGCTTGTGAAATGTAGATTTTCGGGTTATCGCAAGAAGCTGATGTAAACTTGAATGATTCTATACCCGACTATGGAGATTTATGCAAGAGATGCTTTGCTCTTGCTCTGTGAGGCGAAAGTTATTCGTCTCGGGACTTTATCCTGCTACAAGTTTTACTAATTCTTCAGCATATCTTTGCACTGATTTAAGAACATGACAACAATGGTATTACAGTCACTTATTTTTAACTGCACTGCACTCAAAATGTATATTTTATTTCAACCTTAGCCAGCACGGCCTGACGATTAAGATTATGTAAATTATCTATACGAGAGATCTAATGACAATACTCCCAAGTAGAGAACATATATTGAAATGCCTAGGTATGTGATTTGATACGTTTGTTTGCAGTAAGCTCGTCGGGCCCCGTGAAATTTCTTGAGTTGGGAGAGTAGGAAGCAAGGCTATTCGCGGCTCTCTGATTCACCAACGTCCGATTTTGACGCGTCAGATAATTGATACCACAATTTATGCGAACAGTTTAACTATACTTTTCTAAATCCAGGTGAAATTTTCCAGCTAAACAATCGGAGAGTGTTTAGCTGCCCGTTAGTCGATAGATTACGCTCTTATATAAAACTTTTCGTCGTAAACAGAATGCTATCTCTACCATCAGTCTTTCCAAGGGATTCTCACGATCTATGGTACTCGTCCACCTCCCAGTCACACGTCCTTCGCCGCTCCTCGAGACCTCGGTCACATTTCCTTCCGGGGTCAGCTCAGCAAAACGACGACGACGAGATTACGCTTTCCCCATACGCCGGAAGTCTTGCCCCTCGCGGTCCACTTGAAGCTGCGGAGTCAGCACTTGTTAGAAACATGGAATCGATTCGGACGTTTGGATTCACGTTTCTGAGACCGCCAGGATTTACGAAGACCGAGCAAGCTCAACTGGAAGAACAGGCGTTGTCAGACTCGGAATCAGATGACAATGGTTTGATAGAGAATCCGAATGGCGAGCTAGTTTTGTTGGATGCTGAGGAGGATGAAGAGGACCAGGATGATATTGAGGGTGAGGAGCATCTGGAGGAGGGCGAGGTAGAAGAGGAAGAAGAAGTCGAAGAGGAGGATGATGACGACGAGATAGTGGAATTGAATGAAGACGAAGAGGCGGAAGAGGCTCTTGATGGCTGGCCAAGACGTCAGAGACGGAGAAGATGGCGGCTGGTCAATTACCAAGAGGAGGAAGTTGACCTCGATGCGGATATCCCCGACGCAGACAATCTCGGCATGGACTATGATGAAGACGAGGAAGATGAGGGAGAAGAAGAGGAGAATGAATACGCAGAAGACAATGAGCTTGAGTATGTTGTCGAACGTGATGATGTGGCCCAAGACATAGCTCATTCAAGCATCGACTATGACGTTGAAGGTGACGAAGAGGTGAGCTTGGAAGTGGCACAGAACGTCAGTCCTGGCCAGGACCGTCACTCGTCTGGCCATGTTCCAGATCCCCATCGCCTACCGTCTATATTTACTATCCCGTCAGATGACGATTATGAAATGGGAATGGAATTTGATGATTCCGAGTGATTCACGTTTGTGCTTGGGCGTTCGGATGTGTGTTAAATGGCATTAATTTTAGGCGTATCCTTTTGTAAATAGAATGTACCTATAAGTACCTTTACTATAAACGCTCTTGATTTCAGCGGAATCACGGATTAAGTTCGAATGGTGTGTGGATTCCGAAGCCTGGACTGCTGGTGTGCTGATATTTACAACACGGCATCATCTGTCAAGCGTGCCATGCGGCTCAGCGTTTTAGGCCCGACGATCTTGGGCCTCCATCACCGAGCGAACCTCTCATTTATGGTAGTAGTGACCTTTCAGACTCACAGAAGGTCTTCAGATTTCGGAGGTATCTTCCGGGTTCATTCCAATCGAATATCGGAATACAAAATGTTTGGTGTATGTCGGCAGCGATCCGTTGCTGCGAAATCAGCTTCAACTGTTCGCTTATTCTCCAGCACAAGGCTTCTACGACGATCATGCGTCGGAGTCGTCGAAAATACAGGTTTAATCGAGAAGGGACCAAACGAAGGACTGATATACTTTGACAGTAAGTACCTATGAGAGTACTATGCCTGACTGTGCTGATATGGATCAACAGATATATACCCCGTACGGTACAGTTTGTGGGATATAAGGCAGCCGTTCATGAAGTATGTTCTCAACCGCTACGGAGACGGAATTAAATCGTACATTGTAGAGAAGGCCGTACCACCTGACCTTCCAATTGACATCGATCAAATTGTTCCTCGGCCTAAAGACGGTGGCGCGATCGTCAAGTTTCACTGGAAAGGTGAGATGTCAGAAGAGGTTGTCGAGGACAAAATACAGGAATTTGTTGAAAAGCACGTCCTCCGGCCATGGTTTAATCCGTTTCATAGAATGAATGCCTTCATTGTTAAAGGTGTTCCGTGGATTGAGGATCTTCATCGATTTCCGTCTAGTCGACTTCGTGTGGAATTTGAAGGCGAAGATCTCGATCAGGAGACCCTCTACTTCTGCTTCAGACGCTACGGTCTCATCCGCGATATTGTTCCGTTATCGCCAGCTGCTAAAGAAGTTCCGAGATACGCAATGATTCAGTTCGTGAGGCTTCGTTCCGCTGCCGCGGCTCGCAACTGTCTGCACGGCATGGTTGCCCCCAGTGGCACGAAGCTGCACATCTACTATGAACCGACATTACAGAAGCATATTTTTCGCAACTGGCTTTTCAATCATCCACGAATCGTCATTCCAGCTTTGGCTGCTATCATTGCTGCTATCACTGTCCTTGTGTTCGATCCGATCAGAACGTGGTTCATAAAACGGAAGATTACGAAGCGCTTCTCACTCTCGGAGAATCCCATTGTTGAGTGGATCAGGAGCACTATGTCATCTACGATTGATGCAATTTTAACCACAGGAAATATTGGACTGGGACGGTTTGGATCTTCGACGAAAGAAGAAGCGGATCTACAGATCGGATTCTCTGATCGCCGTGATATAATTGAGAAATTGAAGACACTGCTCAACGAGACTCCGGAGACATTCATTGTCGTGCAGGGCCCTAGGGGAAGTGGGACAGTAGACTTGGTCAGAAATTATGCTGTAAAAGATCGTCCAAAGTTAGTGTATTCCGTTACATTAGTATTTTTGTGCAAGCTAACGCTCCACAGTACGCTGGTGATCGACTGCCAGCGACTAACAGAGACGCGATCCGACGCTGCATTCATCAAGGAAATCTCATCACAAATCGGATATTTCCCAGTATTCCCCTGGATGAACAATATCTCTGCATTTATGGACTTGGCAGTGCAGGGAACCATCG
Organism: Lipomyces lipofer; assembly: GCA_003705915.2. Classification (NCBI taxonomy): domain Eukaryota; kingdom Fungi; phylum Ascomycota; class Lipomycetes; order Lipomycetales; family Lipomycetaceae; genus Lipomyces; species Lipomyces lipofer. The sequence continues at coordinate 76,486 of PPJX02000044.1, read as the reverse complement.
GCCAGAAAGCCGGATTCTCTGAATCCATAGACTCACAATTCAAAAACATACTGGAGAACGCCGCTACAGCCATCAAGCAGATTGCAACTGAGAAGCACAAAAAGAATAGGAAGAGTTCGGCCATGGCGAATGCGGTCGACAAAGATCTATACGATTCTCAGCCCACATCCCGGCCGGTTGTCGTCGTGGAGCATTTCCTTCATAGGGCGGGCCATCACGAGCAGGTAACTGGTCTTGTACGCTATTTTTCATATGGTTTGCTGATCAATCGCCAAGATGTACCACCATCTGGCAGAGTGGGCAGCCATTCTTGTCATGGCTAAGGTTGCCCAAGTCATTTTTATAACTGACGACGTCGGATACAATAAAGTTCTCGCAGAAGGTAAGGCATTCTTAATGCGAATCGTATCCATCCCTAATGTTGCGCAGCTCTTCCCAATCAAATCTTCAACACAATCACTGTCGGTGATGCTACACCGGAGCTGGCTCGCAGCTTCGTACTTCGTCAGATCCTATCGGTAACTGGCCAGAAGGAAGAAGACGTGCCCCAATCAGTAGTGGATGATCTCGATGAAGCTCTCGAACCTCTAGGTGGTCGTATGACCGATCTGTTGTCACTTGTAAGGCGAATTACCATAGGCGAATCTAATAGACGTGAGTCCAGCTGTGCTGATATGTATGCAAGTTTATGTTGCTAAAATTTTAGTACAGAGGCGGCCGAGAACATGATCAAACAGAGCGCGTCAGAAATTATCAAGAGATTCATGCGATCAGAAGATGAGAAGCCGTGGACTCGCGAGCAGGCATGGATCATTGTGAAGGCACTGGCGAAGAATGAGGATGTATGTGATTTTCTGCGAAACCTAAAGAATGGGTTATATCTTATCTGACATTGCGCGCAGATTCGATACAACGAACTCTTTTTGAATCCTCTATTCAAAGGAATGAAGGAGGCCATATTGGCTCTAGAACACTCCGAGCTCATCACAGTTCTCGAAAAAGATGGTAAGAATTTTCGATTGACTATTCTAAAGATCCAGGTCCAGATTGCTAAATTGACATTACCAGGCCGCCCTTACGCCATCAAAGCAGGTCGCCCGATCTATCGAGCAGCATTTCAGCGCCTCCTGGAAGACAAGGCACTCGCTGCCACTTTGGAAATATCAACTCTCACAGCAATTTCCAACACATATGCCGCTGCGATAGCCAAATACGAAGACGAACTTGCGAAGTTAGCTTTGATTTCCCCGATTGCAGCTAAGTCTGGGAACGTTTCTGATCGTATTCGATATCTGACTGGCAAGATCGAAGTTAGTCAGGCGAAAATCTCAGAGAATGAGAAGTACATTGCGGCCGAAAAGGAGGTGATATTAGTGGAGTACTGATGATAAACCGGGAAGACATTGTGTAAATTGGCACCTATCCCTTTGGCAGTACGAAGTAGCAATCCTAAGTAATGATATACAATTGAAGTGTAAAAGTATGACATAAAACGAAATCTTCTGTGTTCTCTTAGCGGGTCAATGAGGTATGGCCGGCGGCCATTCGGTGACATGATTCATTAACCAGAATATAAGTGCAACCCGGTTCCGGATTCTGCATAAACCCTATTGTACCAGATGCGCGAAGTTTTGACGCGAAATCACCATAGCAACACGCCTCGCGCCATTGACAGTTTCCTTAGGGCACACCCAGCCCGCTGTCTTCCTTTGCCGCTGCTGATCTTGCATCGCGTGTATATCCCCCCTTCCGCCTATCTCCGCCACATCAAAACACAACCCACCACCACCTCATCAGCAACACCTCAATAGTACCGCGAACTTTTTTAGCAGTTTCATTTACGATAATCTCTGTGAAAGACAAATATGTCTGGAGGAAAGGGAAAATCCCATGGTGGAAAGGCCGGTCCCAAGGAAGGTCGTTCTCAGATCTCTCACTCCGCACGCGCGGGTCTCCAGGTTTGTAATTTTTCTGTTATTCCGCGTTTCATTTATTTCTCCTTTGGCGTGACGTCGCGAGGAAGGAGAATTTTATTTATATATAAAATGGGGTTATATGACTGGGCCAAAAGCCGGACTGGTGAACGTGGTTGCTGGCGTGTTGCTCTGTTTTGATGAATGCTGCGTGAATCGACGCGTCAAGAATTGACGAGCAATGTAATTTTCTCGCATTCGCGCATGAGATCCTTGGGAGAGACATGGATATTTCTATTCTCAACATCGTTCGTGATTTGGACGACTTTTTCTGGTTATTTTATGGTTGGAATGTCATTACTATCCCTCTGCTCACGCAGCAAAAGTGATCACCATATAATGCTCTACTACTAACAGAATTTCTAGTTCCCGTGCGGTAGGGTTAAGCGTTTTTTGAAGATTAACACACAGAACAAGATGCGAGTCGGTGCGAAGGGTATGCATTCCTTCTGGTGTCTAAGCGTCCTTTGTCTAACCCGTCCTTGCCGCAGCCGCCGTCTACGTTACTGCTGTTCTGGAATATCTCACCGCCGAAGTACTCGAACTTGCTGGTAATGCTGCCAAGGACTTGAAAGTCAAGCGTATTACTCCTCGTCACCTGCAGCTCGCTATCCGCGGTGACGAGGAGCTGGACACATTAATCAAGGCTACAATCGCATTTGGTGGCGTCCTGCCGCATATTAATAAGGTAAGCTTTTCTACATTTTTGAATATGAATAGATTCCTAACAACATTGTACAGGCCCTTCTCAAAGTCGACAAGAAGAAGAAGTAAGAGCGTCAGGGTGATGAACATGGAGGTGTATGATGGTTATGGAGCGGGATTTCACTGTAATATGACCGGATTTCAGTTTTATTCATTCGGTATCTTATATATTTATGTGCCAATATTTATTCCATTGGACGCGTCGCGGTCAATCAGACAGATGCCACAAGGTTAAGGATATGCGTGTACTTTTACTATAACCCCAACCTTTGGGCATTATTTTAGTTTTCTTGTGTATTAGTATTTACTTTTGCGTGAATTTATAGTATAACTGTTGCGTTTGTAATATGCTGAGTTGACATAAGATGCAACGTACACATACAGTACAGGTAAGTCTGTCTGCAACATGATAGATGTCGTCAACTCTAAAACAACGTTTCCTACTTTGATATTCGCAAAATTTACCACGGGGTTTTATTACATCGTCCTGCGATTCAAAGAGTTGTAGAATACGCTTGCATAAACTCCTCTTAAAATTGTAATTTTTTATCAGATACAGGCAGTTCTGATCATAAAATTCCCTGTTCCTACGACCGTTTTTGTTGGATGGTGTCTCAAGCTCGGACTCCTTTTGTATAAGCACCTGAGAGCCTAGAACAATGTCGTTCAGCTTCTGCTTGAGCATCTCAATCTGCCAGTTCCTTGGCTGATCGCCGCATTCGCTGAGAGGAAGAGCTCATGAACTATGAAGCTGGATTTCGCTTGCAGTCAGTTCGCGGTCGTCCCTGCCGGCATCCTTGCGGAACAGTTCGACTCGCTCCCGCTATCGACATCCTGAGGTCGCCTGATTTCCGCATTCTCCGCCTCAACGGGCTCTATTTTTCTCAAGGAGTAACTCAATCAGTAGTCTGACACGCATCTGCTTCACGAGCTCCACCGCCACGCCTTAATGCGTCTTGAGTGGAGTGGCGCGAGGTCTTGAGTTTCCTCCATAGCGGTCGACAAACTTCCAGCGAAATCTGTCCCTGGGAACCTTTGTCATTATCTGCTATGACTATATGAGGCTACATTGGCGTGTGCGGTTGCGTAGAGTTCAGTAGTTGTCGACACATGATAATCCGATATGAACGGGGTCAGAAGTAGTCGAAACGAATGCCCATAAAAATTTATTAGCAAAACTTACACTTGCTCGCCGGCCCAAGTGAAGTTTTTAGTGACAGCGTAAGTGAAGTGAAGTGTTACTCGAGTTGACTCGAGTCGACTTCATGGAATCCCAAGTGGAGCTAAGTTTGCCTGACCAAGTCCAAGTGAAGTGAAGTTTTGGCCGACTTGAGTGTACTCGAATGAACTTCGACTCGAAAGTTCCCATCTCTAGTGATACGGTCGTCCAACACGGATGCCTTCGTGGGGTCTGCTTCGCTAGGTAAGGAGCGCTCCAGGATGCTGTCCTCGACGAAATCACGAAGCGCGTTCGACGTGATACCAAAGGCGGAATATGCCCGATCATCATGGCATTGCGACAAGACCATAGTACTCGAATTAATGCGATTTCGCTTCGGCTACGTTGATGATATATGTACACTTATCTGCAGTAGAGCGTCAATTTTTGTGTAAGCAGTTCCTTCATGTTGATAGGCTGCTCATTACGTTCTGTTTCTAGGAGTTCTACCTACTTAATCTAGACATATGGTATAATTTGATACAAACGTATGATGCCTCCTGCACTAAATTAGTGCGATCTAAAAGAATTTGCAATATCAAACGGAAGAAACTACAACTGTTAAATTGGACTTTAGTCTTCTTTACGTTAATCTAATTGAGTCGTAATTGGCCGTAATTGTTTTTCACTTCTCCAATCCAACATCACAGACTAAACAAGCGCGCCCGACATTTTCATAACTTTGACAAAACTTTCGAATCCCACAATGTCAAATGCATTCCCCGATGCAACTCGTAGCATCTCTTGCAACTCCTCTTCCGTCACATTGTCTTTAGCAATGGCAGCAGTCTTCTTCAGATCATCAATCGTGATAAACTGCCTCTCGTTTCGGTACCCTATAAACAAGTTAAATGCATGCTCCATATTCTCCAGATTGTCCTTGTCAAGGGCTGTCGCTGTTTCAGTCCTTCGTTCCTGATACTTGTATGCCATGATCTCTGTGAATAGATTACTGTCCACAAATCCGGAAGAATCCGGATCTGCTGTTTCGAGGATTTCTTCTAATTCCGTCCGTGAGGTCTCGAAGCCCAGAGCGGCGATCGCATCTTCCAAGTTATCTGCGGGGAATACGCCATTACTATCGCATCCCATCAAGTACACTTCCTCGATCTCCGCCAATTCCCTGTCCAAGATGCTTAAGTCACTGGCCCTAATCTTTTTCTTTTGCCGCCGTCGAGAAGTGTCCGATTGCCTTTCCATGTCCGATTGAGCAACAGGCTTCTCTCTTGAAGATCTTTCGGCCGCAGGGTCTGGAACATAGTTCTCGTCCCCCTCATCCCCAAATACAAAGTCAGGGTCATCTGCAAATTCAATTTCGTCATCATCTTCAAACACAATATCATTCTCGTCGATCTTCTCCATGCCCTTCGTTGATTCTGTGGCAGCATGTTCCAGGTCGTCGAACGCTGACGGGGATGGGGATAGAGTGTAGCTCTTTCTAGGAACGTTACGCGTAGAACGGCGAGTAGGGGTAGACTGACGTCATTAACAGAGAATCACTATATATATACCACAGTAGTAGTTTACCATGATAACAGCTTCTACTGAAATTTGAGTTTTGTCTCTTCTGTCAAAGGATTAATGACCGGATATTGACAATCAGAATAATATTACCCTTACCCACAATTGTAGGGCTTGCTCTCATGCTAAACCCTAACTGCTGTATCTATTAATTCAGTTTTTGCGGTTACGTTCGTTCCCTTTCCTCAGGAATTTTAAATTACCGTCTCTGATAATGCTAGAACTCATTTCCGTCTTTATTAATCATTTCAAAGGGATTTGGGTGTAGATACCAGAGACACAACTACCCTCGCTTGTTTCCGTCTGTGGAAGTCATGGTTTCACCTCTCTACTCAGTAGAAGATGAGATCTTTTTCGCAGTTACTTTTGAGGGATGATTTGGTGTCATTTCTTGGGTAGGACTACGGGAAGCGGACATATCTTATTTCTTATAATTATGGAGTGAGAGCGTTTATAAAATTTAATACAAAAAATGGCTCAATCAATATTTGTGCATCGTTCAGGCGCCCTCAATTACTGATCCCATCCAGTGGCTTTCCATAATCCTCAACCAGGCCTAAAACGAGTTCTTTAACTCCCGAAGCCTGCGCATCACTTCGACGCGGTCTTTTTCGCCAACAGCTTTCTGGATCACAGGATCCTAGGATCATAACAACGTCAGTTGCTCCATTCACTCAAAAGATCTATGAGTACGCTTAACATACCGTAACCATCATGAAAGGATTGTAAGTCTTCTCATCGCCAATCGTGAACTTGCCAGTGGTAACTTCGTTTGCCTTAGTGAATTCTTCCAGTTTCCTAAGGGCCTGGTTATCGAGGATTGATTTGGCGAATTTCACATTCGACAGAGTGTACTCGTGGCCGGGCTGTATGTAGAGCACATTAGCTTTGTTTATACGCGTAAAAGTAAGTAATATATGGGATGCATACGTAGACCTTGGTATCATCAGGCAGAGATCCCAGGACCTTGTTCAATGCGGAGTCCATTTCCGCCGGGGTCCCCTCGAAGAATCTACCTGATCCGCAGATGAAGAGTGTGTCCCCGGTAAACACGGCCCGGTCGTCGCCGTCCTCGAACAGGTAACAGATAGAATCCTGTGTGTGGCACGGCGTGTGGAGCGCCTTGACCGTAACACCAGCGCCGAGCTTGAACGTGGACTGATCCTTAGGAGTGTTGGTGACGTGAGGGGAGTTGAAGCCCGCAATGATGGGAAGGGAGGGGTAGGCGCGATGCTGTCAGTTTAGTTAGAGGCGAAGAGAACTTGCTGTACCATCAAAGCCTTAATTACCAACTTATCATTACCACCTATTTGGAATATTAGTATAAGAACTGAGCCATAAAATCGCAATTGTTCTTACCGGAGTGATCATGGTGATGATGAGTGTTGACTATTCCAGTCAGCTTCACTTCACCCTTTGCCTCCAAATCCTTGATAACGGGTAGAACTCTGGAAAGATTCTTAATAAGCATATAAATTTCAATTGAACAGTCGGCTACATTGACAAAGGTGACTAACGTGTCTGGTTCAGCAGGGTCGATCACCAGTGTGGCCTTCGTGGCATCATCAGTGACAAGATAGGCGTAATTATCGCCGGTGCCCCAGCGCATTTTAATATGTTGGACATGCATTTCGCGTCTAGCAAGCTATTTAGAACTAGTCAACAAGAGCAATTAAATGTATTGCAAATATCTTAGGCAGATTCAAAACAACTACTTCATACGACGTCCTGAGTTTCTTTCCGCATATTCTCAAGAATGTTCTGCTCTCTGACTCGCCAATTCCATACCTGTCTGAACGGAATAAGAAAGCTTCTTATGGGTAATTTCCGATGCTTTAGAGAAGATGAGACAAGCATAAAATAGGAAGGGTAGAAATGGCGATAACGTATAGAATTTAATCGACGCAAGAAATGGCTGTAACGTAATCAGATTTGACCGATACGACCAAGGATCGGCGCCGCCCTAACCCCATCTTTTCGTAATGCAAAAATATGTATGATCAATAAGAACATCTTTATCCCTCATATCAATCATGGAACTATTATCATAACTATACCAAATACTCTTAACAACGTCAAGTTCTGGCAAAGCATGTACACCATTCTGCAACTCGGGAGCTCGATAAGGACCGCTCCGCGCTTGCCATCCCTACTAGATACAACGAAACTCTATATGCAGATTATTCCAAGTTCATTTATAGCAATCTAAAGATGTCAAAACCTAAAACACTCTCTAGGATCTCCCAACAACATTTCGGAACACATCCCATCACATATGAGCTGGACAAGGTCGATACCACACCTTCAGATTCACTCCGAAACGGCAATCAGCTCAACTCCGGTTACAAAGGTAGATATCAGTATTTACCATAAGGCAAATAGTGAGATAAGTACCGGTATTTGACTCGATTGCTCCAGATATGCAAGAGTAAGATTCTCAAGCCACCTTCCAGAATCCCTGTAAGCGCATCTACGATAGGTGGCTGATGAACACTTAACCTCACGATTGGACTGAGGGTTGTAGATGCTCAGAGGCGACTTCGTAATTTATGACAGCGGAGCAGCTGAGGTCACATTGCCTTTATTCTGTGAATCTCCTTCATCCATGGCTATCGAGTGTAACAAATTGAATAACAATCCAGTGGTCTTCGTAGACGGCGAATTTGGATCAGACTGCGCATGAGTCTTGAAGTTTCCTGCCTAACACTAGCATGCCTTTCCACGTTCGAACAGACATACTTCATTATCCTGGCCTATCCCGCTCCAATCGATCCTTTGATGATATATGTTAACAATGGCTGGTCGCCGCAATGGAACATGAGCGTATGAGATAGGCTATCTTTGTTCTCCGCCATCGTTCGATCATGCTGAGCCGTCCAGATAAGTCGCTTTCTACGACACCTTTTAGAGGGTCCGGCGCTACTGTAAAATCACCAAGGCAACAATAATCCACTGCACCCAAGGAGCGAACAAATCACTTCAACATGAACTCTGTCGCCCATTCCATAATAACATTACAGTCTTCGGGCCCGGCACCTCTTCTTCGAGTAGAGTGTGTCCCATTAGTTTTGTGGTTTCAATCTCAAATCATGCCCCAAATACAATCTTCGGTCTAGATAGGCAGTTTTGGTGCAAATGTGACGGTGTCTGGATAGCAAACGCATAATTGCATAAACTAAGGCAATATATCCACTAACGATCACAAAAGTTAAAGCTAGACCCAAACTTCCGCGTACATCACAAGCACGTCTTTCTCTCGCTCATCTCCAAGGGCACATAACAATAATTCCCCAACCACCCACTTCAGCTTTCGTCCCAGTGGTCCTCCCTGCTTGGTCTGGCAGTCGATCTCGTGGCTGCGTCTTGCATCTCTCGCACCTGCGTTTGGACTTGTATTTCTCTAATCGCGTTCACCTCGTTGATTTTTTTTCCTGACTTGAGTTGAGTGGATCAGTCGAGCCAATTAGCTTTGTCGTCTCTCATTCGGATCGTCTCATCAGATTCACCATCTTTTACCTGGGAAGTCAGGTCCCACAGGTAATTGATTGCATATTTCTAGCCTGGCTTTGGTTTAGCCTATTTGTGGGTCCACTTGTCCTCTGATTGTCAGGTTGCGTCAAAGGATCGATCATCGATTACACTTTTCGTGATTGTCGCGCTCGACCAGTGCAAATTCACTTAATTGGCATCGCGTTCTGCTCAACCTTACTTCGCATCATTAGCCATTTACCCGATCTTGAGGCTAGGGCATTGTCATCATGTCCACGGCAGTCAACACGGGTCCCGGCCCAGGCGGACCTTCATCAGCTCAGCCTCCCCCAAGAAATCCTACTCAGATCCGGTCATCCTCGTCACGGCGTAATGTGAGCTCACCATCGAATGAGGGTTCGCAGCAACAGCAGAGGCGAACTTCGAAGACGTGGAATAACCAAGGTGGACAGCAACAGGGTGCTGGGAATGGTATGGCTGAGACGGTGGTATAGCGTATTCGCTTGACCTGAAGTATACTGACCTGCTTTGTTAGGGGCACCGTATTCTGGAATACGAGGAGGCAACTATAATGGGCGACAGTCACCTGTTGCGGAGTCAGACACAGCCGACAGACATATGTACGACCGGTTACTCTTCCTTCTGATTAAGTCTGTTGTATGTGACTCCATTGATCAATTTCAGTTATAAGTTGCCGATCTAACGTCGATTGTAGGGAACCAACGTTGTGGCTACTGTTCGATCTGGAGCAAAGTACACCGGCATTCTTGCATCGGCAAACACGCACGGTGATGTTGGTGTTTCCCTTCGGTTTGCGCGTCAGATTGCCGCGCCTCCAGGTGAGGAAATGGAGGCTGACTCTGCGGACAACGTGTTGTCTACGCTTGTCATCCCGCCAAAGGATTTACTTGATGTTAAGATCTTGGAGGTGAACTTGATTTCCAAACAGAATGGTATGAGCTATTTCATATGTCCCTTTTGCATGATAGTTGCCTAACTCTTGGTAAAGGCTTCAGAACCGACACAGACATCTCGCGGAACTTCGCTCCCGAGCCCAAGGAGCGCGAACTGCAGCGCTGGCAGCCCGATGAGTCGAGTCCGATGGAATCACTGGATGAAATGGAACTCTCTTCAGGTGGTAAGTGGGATCAATTCGCTGTCAACGAGAGGCTGTTCGGCGTACAATCAGACTTTGACGAAGAATTATACACCACCAAGCTCGATAGGTCGCACCCACTCTACAAACAGCGGGAGGCAGAGGCAGCGCGTATTGCGAAGGAGATTGAAGCATCCAGTCACGGAGGAAATATTCATGTGGCTGAAGAGCGTGGATTGATTGTCGATGATAGCGGTGTTGATGAGGAGGACAAGTATTCTGGGGTCACTCGAGTGTCTGCGAAGCCTGCGGCGAGTGGTCTCCAGAGTGGGTCGTCAACCAGATATATGCCGCCTGCGCTACGGCAGAAGCTGACTCAGCCGCAGCTAGCACCGGCTCAGGCACAAATTCCACAGCAACAGCGGCAGAATGTCGAACAGACACCGGCGTCTCAGGTCGATTCTGCTATTCTGTCTAGCAAGATCTTCACCGCTGCTCCTTTTACAGAACCGACTAGGCAGACCTCTCCAATCCGGACATCAACTGCGTCAAAGGACGCGGCTGCTGATAATGCTGCGAATCCCACCCTTGCCGAGATCACGACCAAGACGAGCGCCATGGCCATGGCCAAGGCACAGGCTATGACACAGGAGTCGCCAAAAATCGAGGATCAGATGCTCGGCACTTTCAAACAGTTCGTGTCTGGCGAGAAGGAGAGGATCATGCTGAAGAAGCAGGAATTGCACAAGAAGGAGAAGGATGGCCGGTTGCACGATCTCATGGCTTTTTCCCAGTCATTCAAGCTGCATACTCCTGTGCCGATGGATCTTGTTCCAATCTTGGCGAAGGATAAGGTTAAGCAGGAGGAAATTATTCAAAAGTCGGCCCTGAACGCCAAGCAGACTGACGCGAAGAAGCCTTTATCGACAGCGGCTATCGCAGCAGTGCACAGCAATGCTCCTGGATCGGCTGAATTGTTATCGGCGAGCCTTCACAAGCCATCAAGTGCTGGGCAGAGTTTGTCTGCGAAGTTGGTGAGCACACTGAAGCTGAAAGATGATCCTAAGGCTATATCGATTCCCGTTGCAACGCCGATTGAGCGTCAGTCAAAGCCAGCGGCACCACCAACGGTGGCGCCTAAGAAGTTGAACGTCAATGCTCACGAGTTCAAGCCCAACCCGTTCGCTGCGTCGTTTACTCCTTCGATTAGCCCCTCCTCCGGCGCATCATCAACTGCCACAGCCACACCTCCAACAAGTACGGCGACCCCGCGTCCTGTGAGTAAGGCGAACTCGCGATCAGTAAGTCCCGCTGCCGCATTCTATGGCCACGGTCAGAAGATGCCTTCCGAGCCACGACCGACAATTAAGGATGGTTTCAATCCGTTCAAGCGAGCAAAAGAAGAGCATACCGGTGACGGGCCTCTTACAATTCCGAAAGCATACTCGGAGCCACCAGTATGGTTACAGGGTGAGAATCCATCGCACACCGAGATGTTTGTCGTGCCGGAGCAGATGTCTGCGCAGAGAATATATGGCATTCCACTACCCGGAACGCCGCTGCCTTTTTCTCCACGAAGTGGCAGTATTAATATGCAGGGGCAATCACCATCATCAAATGGATCTGCTCAACCACTTCCTCCTATCTCCGGGCAACATTTTGACGATGCAATGCGGCCAATGATGCCAGCGTCTCCGCCCATCGCTTCACCAAATCTGGGTCCACATATGATACCGTTCAACCCCGGCGTCATGTATCCACAACATCCCTATGGACCACAATACCCTTATGCAAGACCGGGAATGCCACCGGGATTTATGGGTGGACCACCACCTCCTCCGCAACAGTTTATTCCTCATCAACCCCCCTTCCCTGGACAATTCTTGCCAACACAGCAGGTTTCGCCACCACAAGGATATGGGTCGCCTGGTAGAAATAACCAGGCCACGATGATGATGCCAAATGGAAGCCAGCAAAGTGGCTTCAATGGTGGATTCTACGGTCAACCACAAAGTGAGTTTTCTCTTCCGCCTACTCAAGTACTTCCAATACCACTTATCTCTATACAAGGTGCTGCTACGACAGTTACCTCAGTCCCGCCTTCTGCGATTCCCCAATTGTCCCCTCATCTTTTGCTGTGAACGAACAACCTTTTCTGACTCAATCTCAAGTGCATAACATGTTGATGCGAGGACCGCCAGTCCCAGTGTCTCAGCCAGGAGGCCCATCTGTGATGGGACCCCAGGGAGTCATGCAGCCACCCCCACCTCCGCCGGGCCAGCAGCCACTACCATCACAGCAACAGCCTCCTCAGCCACAACAGCCTGGTGCGTCAATACCACCGCAACCTAGTCAGCACCGACCATTTAACGGCAATCCTCCTCCGCAAGGTCTGCATGGACCTGCGTCCATCCCCACCGGTCCGGTGGCGATGGAGTAGAGCGATAGAGTGTACGTGAGTCAAAAGTCTTAGTTCAGTAGACTAATAAAGATATTATACCGCTGCACTTACCGCCGAACAGTTTAAGAATGCAGTAGTTACGAGTAAGCTCTCAGTAACCGGTGATTGTTGTTGTAGTTACTAATTAGGATTTAGGATGCATTTAAGGGTTTCAAAAATGGCCAAGGGGTCAAAAAAGATCATCAAAAGCTGTGCGAGCAGAAAAAAGATAGCGCATCGCTAATACAGCTTTTACTTTACGATTTGCTCCGCATTGGTTACGATGGATGAAGATGATTACCTTTTCTTTTTTTTCACTTTTTTCTTCTTCACTTTACGTCGAGTACGGTTCGTCTACATTTCAGTGGTTTACCAAGGGTGCTCTATCAGCGAGCATTGTATCAGTATGAGAAGCTTGAAACGGCGCTAAAATATTTTACTTCCAATATTTCTTTTTCTCGTTCTTATTTGCATCTATGATTAGCGAGTCGATCCATGTAGATCGAAATTGTTTTGTTAAATTTCTTATTGTCTTATCTAACTTCACTTTTTTACTTTCGTGTTTTCACCATCGTTCCCACTCCGATCTCCCATGTGCTTATTTCTCGTCATTATCTCTAGGTAGTATGTAGTAATTTTGTCACTCTATGAATCCTAATGTCTTACTATCATTTAAACTAGCAATATTCGTCGACTATAGTTTCTTCTAACAGCGTAAATTTCATTAAACTCAATCGTACAACATGAAACGACTAAAACGATGTACTAAACTAACTGAAAACGCCCTCAAATGAAAGGTATATACGGGTATGAAGTTACACTCTCGATCGAGAACATTAAATAGGAAGACGGTACACACATAGCTAGCTATACGCAATAAAAGAAGAAATATTTCGTAGATTCATACATTAAACCACATTTATGTTACTATCACCCAACAACACTTCTTCGTCGTTTAGTTGCGGCGGCGGTAGCCATTCTGTCGACACCCGCGACAACTCTCCGACTTTGACGTCGGGATCCAATCTCGTCCAGTTTGTCGGTCATGACAACCGACGAATAGTCCTTCAGACTGAGAGAAGTTCGAGAAGTTGAAGGCGGTATCCCAGATTTTCGTCTCGAACGTTTCACTGTAGATGAATCCACCGAGTCGGCGACGAAATCGAAAATATCGTCTCGCACTTGAGGCGGAACTTCAAGCTTTAGCGACTGCTTCAACAGCTCGTGTCGAGAGTTTCTAATGACGTTACTAGAAGCAGCGGACGTAGGAGATATCAATGAGTCGCTCTTTTTTGGTGCAGTCTCTTCAACGCCCGCTTTTTCAGTCTTCACGACAATACCTTGGAGACCTTGACTGGACGGCGAGGGAATTTTGCTGAAATCGATAGCCTTCTCGTCAACGGTATCTTCCTGCTTAATTTTCACTTCACCTGATATCGATGAACTAAAAGCGTTGGCCGTCATATCCATGGGTTTCCGTGATGTCGGCTGTTCATCAGAAAAAGGATCAGGTAGGACCACAACAGCATCAACGAATTGGTCAAGATCTCGTCGCAATTTGACACGTAGAGAGGGTAGGGCGTAATTCACACTTTTGCGAGCACGGCTGGTTCTTCGTCCGCATTCTGGGGATGACGCTCTTGTATCTTGGCAATTCCCAAAATCCTCGGCGATTGGCGGAGCGTCGTTTGGGTCCACATTGATCTCTACTGGTCCCAATACCGAATTCTTCGCGGTCTTGAGAACCTCCGGTTCTAGGTTAATATCTTCTAAGCGACATCAGTATACTCTTGATCACGGTCATAGCATGGGAACTAACTTGACTGTAGTGCCCTCCGTTCAGGCTTCTTCGTCACTTTCTTTCCCTGCATTGTAGCATCTCCCCTTGCATTTTTGTCTTTCTCTGCGAGTTTAATCTTCGTCTCTGCATTATGCATCTTAGATGCTTCATCCGTTATGGTCGTAGAAGAATCTGTATTGGATATGGAGCTTTTTCTTCGACCGATGGTCCTTGTTGTTACTGGCTCTTCCGACACTACCGGTCGAGTTGGCATAATTGAGGTTCGCCGTCTACCAGTGTTTCTCGTTGAGGGCTCCGGTAGCTGCGACTTCTGGTCCGGCGACTTTGACTTCTCATAGGGTGTCGTCTCAATCTCCATAGGCGATGAGCTTCGCACGTGCTCTTCAATATCATCAGCCTTCGGTGAAGGTAGGGCAGGAATAGGAGCTCTTTTCAATTCTGGCGCCACACTTGCTGCTGAGATCACTGAAGACGATATTACTGGCTTTTGAGACGCTATCTTTGCCTTGTAAGTCGCATTCTGAGACTTCACCAGCGAAACTATATCCATCTCCTGTAGACTGTCCCGCCTCTTCCGTCGCATTGGCCGTACAGTTTCTGTGCCCGATATAATTTCAGGTATTGGTTGTGGCAGCTCTAATTGAGGGACGTTTTCGCTGGGAGACTCGAGTATCTCCTCTGCCGATAACTCTTCTGGTGCGAAGCGTTGTGGATCCGAAGGCTGGGGTGATAGAATTCTGGAGGCATAAACTCTGTCAGAATATTTCTAAATAAAATCATATTTCCTTGATGGTGAAGCTTACTTCGGGGAAACAGGGACATGCTCAATATATTGCGGACCGTCATCAGCGTCGTGAAACATTGGCGGTGAAATGATGATGTTTTTCGGCGAAATTTTCTTCCCCGTAGAAATATGTATCGAATCTGGTACCGAAATATTCTCCGCACCATCATGCGTATTGCTTACACTACCAGGAGATATAAGGGAGACCTCCTTCCTGCTTATTTCAAATGCTTCGAACAGTCCTTCGATCTCTTGCACTTTCGTCCGAAGTTTTGACCGCACCTCTGAGCATGCTCGCGAAATCCATCGTTCTCTGTCATGCTCAACAGTAATTATCTGCTGTCGTAGCTCAAGGTTTTCGGCTAGCAAACTAGAGACTTTTGATTCCAGATTGCTGATTCGGGATGAGTGACTTGAGTTTACTCTGAAACACTTTAATTGAAATCGAGATAAATTGCATCAAAATCACACTTACCTCGCTAGTTCACGATTCTGTCGCAGGAATCTCCGTTTGACTATGAATTCAGTATGTTAGCGATTACCCCGAAGAGATGAGACGAAGTGTTTCTCTGCACTCACCTGAATCGACAGTCTCTGTAGGAAATTGTTCCGCGATTCTCGCCATAGGAACTGCAGCAGGTCAAACGTCCCAAAAGTTCACAGTGAGGTTCAAGTATGCGTTTAATATGCCGAATGTTGCGATGGTAAGAAGTGATAAGGAGGTAAAATAGAATGCGTATGGGACAGTTTAAAGCTTTCCTTGGAAATTGGTTTGTTTACATTCGCGAGTCGAGCGCTGCTGGACCAACCATGCTCGCGAATTGGTGCAATTATGTTGCAATGCGGTTCAGGAACAGCATTGGTTACGGCATACACGCGACACCATTTTTGTTGTTTGCGACGCGTTCACGTAGTTTTTGTTCTCGCAGGTTTATCCTTGCAATCATGCAACCGCGTTAAAAACAAATATTTCCTGAATCTACCTGTATAAAGTTGAAATTTATTTATTGTGCGATATTCGAAATGTCATATGCTCCGCGCCGAACAACCTTCGTCCCCACGACCTCGACGGCTCCCTCGTTAGGATCAGCAGCTCAATACAACTCGATCTTGGCCGCGAGGATAGCCGAAAAAAAGCAAGAACTCCAGAGCCTAATGCAGTTACGCGACTTGAGTGCAAGCTTTGCAACACAGATGGAACAGTTGCAAGAGAAGATTGCAACTTTAGTAGACGGGACTGAAGGTAAGGCCGGACTCCAGAGTGTAATTTGGCATCAGAACTGATGTATTCAAACGCGTTTCTATTAGCCGTTGCATTGGTAGTGAGTAACTGGGACAGTATTCTGCGAACTATAAATATGGCAGCTGGTAAGTTAAGAAAGAGCAAATGAGACAATTTGTTCGGTTCGACATATCTAACAAGTGTCGTCTCTTTTAGCACATCTTCCAATTCCGCAGGATGAGCCGAAATATGAAATTGAAGACATCGGAGAGAGTAAAAAGCCCGGAGTCTATGCTAAATCACAGTTGCCGGAGACAATGGTGCGCATCAGAGTAGACAGAGAGGAATCAACGGCGTGAAGCATTGATGTATGGCGCATCTAAGTTCATCTATACGCATGTGTGGGAACATTTGTAATTTTTTGTTTGGCGTCATAATAGTTTTATTGCGGAATTTTATTAAAAACTTGCCGAGCTCATCATTCCATGCGTGATAGCTGATTGTGAGGTCTTGTCAATATACCCGGTCTATCATCGGCAGGATCTGGTGAGAGGAGTCTCGGGAGAGCAAAAACGAGAGGGCAAGAGCCTTGCACGTAGGGAGGATACAGTTGGCACAAAAGCATTGGGCAAAAGAAATATATATGTGGGGTTCTCGAAAAGCTTGAGGCTGAGCCCCTGTGCACAACCGCGCAGTACGTATACATTGTCCAAGACCAAAGCGCGACTTCGTAGACAAAGAACCGCTGCACATAACACGTCTCAGACAAAATGCAGTCCACGCAAATGCTACAGCGACGATCTGCTCGACTACATGCAAGACGTAGTAGGCACGTTTCTGGTCTGTTGCGTCCTGCAGAAGGCGATTCGGCTCTTGCGCCAGTCGGTGTTCATGAACACGCTCCATTCATCCAGTATCAGCAACACCACCAGGACGGTTTACATAGCAAACGAGCGAGAGATAGCGCTATCGAATATACGAAGAATTCTAAG
Organism: Lipomyces lipofer; assembly: GCA_003705915.2. Taxonomy (NCBI): domain Eukaryota; kingdom Fungi; phylum Ascomycota; class Lipomycetes; order Lipomycetales; family Lipomycetaceae; genus Lipomyces; species Lipomyces lipofer. Next base: position 59,244 of record PPJX02000044.1, on the reverse strand, counting down.
TATTGTGTTTTGAAGTTACCTGCTTTGCCGAATATTCTGAAGACGTCTGAGTGTATGTTACGTTGAATCCGTGACCTTATACCTTATTTCTATGATGATTTTTCTCACAGCGCTTCCGACCAGATATTCCCTTTAGCGGATGCATTGATTTCGGCACCGATTCGGCTTTGCTGCTTTCTCCCACTTCCGCCTACGTTTGGCGATACATCTCGCCAGATCATCTCCCCTCCACGATCTCCTTCCCCATCTCCAATGCATCATCAACCCTTCCGCTTGGCGTTCTTGTTTCTCCTTCCGCCGGCAGCACCGAAGCCGGCCTCGTACTCGTTCATCCGCATTCCGGTCAAATCACATACTGGGAAGCAGTTGGAGGTGCGATCGCTGAGGGTTTGTTACATCGCAAAAAGGGTGTCGAGGCGACTATAAGTCTATACCAAGGCGAAACGCTTGCGTATCTACAGAACATCGAACCCGCCGGTGTCATGCTTGCTACCAGCTCCGGAAGGTTTTTGCTCGTGGCTCTTAATGATGCGGCTGGAAGACCAGGGATTTCCTGCACGGTCATGCGTGGATCAGGGGCTGGAATATGGAGTAATTTGAAAGGAGTGCTGAAGCTTGGAGGTACGAGACGGGACATCGCCGCGATCAAGCCAGGAAAACTTCTTGGCCGTGGTGAGCGAATGGCCGTTACCGTAAACCTCCGTGGCGCTGTTACGATTTGGCAATGCTCACGAAGCGGAAACTACAACCTTCTGTTCGAAATGGATTTGCGAGAGCAACTAGTCCAGTCAATCAGCGGCGTATACCCTCAGGCGGACAGCTCATTCAAAGTCCATGACATAGAAATGCTTCCTGACGATGACAAATGTGGTCTAATTTTGTCATCGTTTGTTTACGATGAGGAAGTGGATAGGGAACAGATTTATTACCTTCTCTTCACTGCATGTTTCGATGCGACCGATTTCCGGATAATATCGGCTCATAGAATAACATGTTATTCTGGAAACTCATCGCGAAATCCACGACTATTACTGCCACGACCGGGTGATACTGCCTTCGTCGTTCTGTCTAATGCTGTGGTGATGGTTGATACTATTCTCAAACAGCAGAATTCGACACGGACCGGCTCAAGTTTTAGATGGGAAGATGTGATCCAGTTTAGGAGTGAGATAGACATCCTCACGGCAGGTACTGAGGATATCATTCAGATCAACAACCAGGTCACCCGTCATGCTGGTGTGATCGTGATCGCACGCGGAGCAGGCGTTGTGAGAATCGAGAGGTTTGAAGAAGAGAGCTCTGGAAACATTGTCGCTTCTAGTGCCGATGTCCTGAAGAGTAAACTTGAACAGGCTGTATACTATGGCAATATCGATGAGGTTTGCTTCCATGCATATATCATCTCATATTTCCTTTGCTGACGCGGCATAGACACCTCTGAACTTCGAGCAATGCGGTGAGGTTGGCTACAACATTGATGCTATCGAGACTGCACTAGGTGAAGTCAGTGATGATATTCTAAGTGGAAGTGCGTATTAGCACCCGAGATAGTGAGATTAAGACTGCTCTGCTAACACTCTCACTAGGCACCATATATGCGTCCCACTTCCATGACACGAGAGAAAGTCTCATCTTCCGCTGTCAAGCTCTAAGCAGACTTGCAGAACACTTAAGCGCTATTTTTCCTTCCTTATCCATTGACTGTCGTCTCAAGACTCTGTGGAAACTCGAAAAGTGCGAAGCGGCGAAGAACGTTTGGGTTACGTTTGCTTCACGCCAAACTCCTAACAATGCACTTGCCGATGCGATTGCAGAATTTGAGGGCAATAAGGTTGACGCTGAGGAATGGTTTCGACGAGATCTCACCCGCATTGGTGACTTGGCTGCCGCTTTCGCGAGCAGGAGTCTTGTTTCGGCGCGCGAGGCGTCAGGTAATAGAAGCATAGCTGCATTCAGGGTCACTGAGGCAAATAAGATGCTGCTATCAGTTCTTTCGGGATCGGCCTACTTCGTCCGGGGACACTACTTGGAACCTGTATTCAAGCTCACATCTAAGTCATGGAGTCCGACTCCCCCTTGGACGTCGACCTGGGAGTTCCTTACTGCACTTGCTAGACAGTTCGATATCACGAAGGCGGTCTGCACCGAATTATGGGATCACACCGGCACGCCAGACGAACACACTGATGTTGAACTCCGCGAAATGTTGGAACAACTCGTTGGGTTGGCTGAATGTCTCTGCCGGGCGTACGTGGAGCGAATAGAATACTGCTCTGCCAATGAACTTGTACGCGAGCAGGCTGAAAAGCTGAAGTCCATCTATCTCGAGCAGCGTGGCACATGGATTAAACCTCTTCTATTCTTCGGACACTCTGAGAAAGCGTTTCAACTGGCTGAACAGTACCGTGATTTCCGAACAATAGCTGAGATGTGCCGCGAAGAGAAGAGCCAGTTGGATAAACTCAAAGACGATTTCGAAACGTCTGCTATGCAAGAGAGCCTCGCGTTAAGGATGAAATATTATTTCGATACGTACGGATACGAATTCGCATCAGTGCTATATCAATACTACATAGATGTCGGCCTGACCAGTTGTCTGTTCGTGGAGTTCCCGGCATATAGCTCGTACCTCGTGCAGTTCTTGAACTCAGGAAAGTACGACCGAGTAGCGTGGATCCATGACATTCAAATCGGAGATTTCCTCGAGGCCGGAAAGAAGCTGGAGAAGGTTGCCGAGGATATGGAGGATTTGGTGGAAAACAAGCAGTTGCAGCGCAGTATTGCGAAGCTATGTATGATTGCGGCGGAGATCGCCGAAAAGAAATGAAGGTATCGCGTACATCAATGAACAGCTATAGACTATCTGGACCAGTTGGAAATGGTTGACAATGGTAGCGTACAAAGTGATGTAGTGATATGAATGTAAGAGGAAATATGGAAAATAGAAATTTACAATGCAGTCTTGCCTGTATGATGAGACGTCGCATATAATTACTGAGATTTTGAAATTTATGTATCACGTACCTAATTTCATACATAATTTGACATTCTAAATCCCAGATCTTACAAATGCAGATCATTCCTTCGATATCCACGCCAAACTGATTACAATATTGAATCCATTATCTTTACTTCCGCCGCTCCAACTGAAATTCCACATGCCGTCCTTCTCATTATTCCAGTATGCTCCGCTTGTGGAATGTATGCCATGTGATCTTGCCATCGCATCAGACTGTATGATTGTCGAGTACACGATAAACTTATGTGTCGAGCACACTGCTAGTACCGCTTGTAGAATTCCATTGATTATCCGCTCATTCCACGTTGTCGTTTTCGCGTGATGGTACACAGTCTCAGGAGTTATAACGTCTGCACACGCCTAACACAAACGAGTAAATGTCACAGAGTCAATTCTTTCTCGAACATCTCTGAATACCATAAAGAACGCACCTTTGTACATATATCTGCCAACCGTCCTAAAGGTACAGGCTAGATCATCAAATAGATCGACTTAGTCACCGAACCAATTACTCCGCAACATATTCTCCCCATCTGCCACTAAAAGTCACTTACCGACGTAGAAGATAAACTCGGTGTTTCATAAACAGTCGGAGTAGACATCGTCTATACGTAGACTTTGGCAGAAACTTATCTGCATCAAAGTTGATAAACTTATATGTGTTTCTATGATCCTGCCCTGAGTATTGTGTGCCTTCACTTGAGCCGCGTACCGGATGGCCGATGTCGCTTAAAGTATCGTCAAAACCAGTGTCGGTTAACGTACGCTACTGGAACTGATCCACGAAAATCGACCCATTAAATACTAAGATTGACAAATTTTGTTCTCCTTCTTTCACACGTATAATTACTATGTCTGTGATCATTCAAGTCGACATAAAGCCTTACTCTCGGATAATGATTATAAACAATTTACTAAAACTTTGAATATTCGACTGGCGAATAGAACAAGAAGAATGCACAAATATATATAGAAGAGAGACTACAATAAATAGATCAGAGACATACAGAAGGTACGACCAAACAGTACCGCCCGAATAGTAGCAAATGAAAGACAGTCAATGAGATATATCAGTAATAATTCCAATCGGGCGGCAGCCGTCATGGAGGGCATAACAAAAATCCAGCAAGTTCGGGCTCATTCGCGTCGCCATGACCACAAGCCTGGAGCATCGACACAGGTAGCAAGTTGCAAAAGGCAGAATACACCTCACTTCCGACATTCCTTGAATCTGATTTACACTCTCCTCTCATGGGCCATATCAATCATAAGCCATCACATCCGTAATTTGTATCTTGAGAGCATAGCAAGATTTCTTAGAGGATCCAGGAACGTTCGATTTTAGTATACTGAACTAAGAAAATATGACAAATGCTGTGCAGACACAGTCCGCAGCCTGCGCAAACTGAGTGAGAATCAACGGAACAGTCATATTAGCATGTCTCGTAGTAGGGCATTTTAGCTTACCGTGTATCAAATAGCCTAGGAATGAAAAGTATCCAATAAGTCAGCCGCGATCAACGCACCACACCGGCTGGCGAGATTGATAGTCGTCAAATACCGTCCTCCCGATAGAAAAGACGTTTCAGTGAAATGGATAAGTAAACGCAAGGCGGCCAACAGCGATTATTATAATAGATAGCGTGTATCTGGTTCGTAGAGGAAAAGGAGATACTGAGCGTATTGACGCTTGCCTCGGAGGATATCAAAATGACATAACATATCGAAAAAGATTACGGCCTGTACATGTCTATAAGCAGGATTATATAGAGTGGAAATACAGAATAAACTAGCCTTGGGCTATACTAAGTAGACAACTGTCTTTGATATGGCGCTTTTAGTGTCGACCGGCGGTGTCCATTGCCCCGCGTTATAACGATTTCGCGACAGCAGATGCGCGAGTATAGGATCCTCGTGTGTGCACACCTGTCCAATGCGTTGAACGCAACTCACCAATACCAATCAGCAACATCACCCTTCACGGTTCGGAAGCTGCATCAGTTGTTCACAGAAAAAGGTCCGCGAGAATATTCATGATCTACTACTTTTGGTTGCTCAAAATTGACAGGTACTAATGAACTCGATCAGGATCTACCCAAGATGAGGAGCACTTCTCTGGCAGCCGTCCTGCTCCTCGTGCTGGCAACGCTCACGTCGCGTGCCGTGGGTCTATATTTCTACCTCGAAGGCTCGGAGCGGAAATGCTTCCTTGAGGAGTTACCGCAGGATACTCTTGTAGTTGGTATGTTATTAACATAGCTGGATTAAAAAAGTCTCGAATGATCGCAAATGATGCTCACCCCGCTCAGGCTTTTATAACGCAGAGGAATACGTACCAGATACCAACCAATTCGTCCAACCCCCAACTTTAGGTGTGCAAATCACAGTTGAGGTATGTATGATTCCAGCTCATATTTGCTTTCGCTTGCACTAACTCTCCCTCCCCAGGAAATCTTCGACAACAACCACCGCGTCGTCTCACAACGTGGCTCCGCTCACGGCAAATTCACGTTCACTGCCGCCGACTCAGGAGAGCATCGAATTTGCTTCCAAACCAATGTTGGCGGCTCAGGCTGGTTTTCGCGGCAGGCCGTACGTGTTCACCTGGATATCGCAGTCGGTGAGACGGGCTTGCTCGACAAGAGCGGGCAACGAAATAGCGAGAAGTTCACGACACTGGTGGAGAAGGTGCAGGAGCTGAATCATCGACTGGTTGATATCAAGCGGGAACAGATTTTTCAGAGAGTATGTTAAATGGCCTTTTAGCGTAATGACGTAAGTGTTGACGTGCTGTTTAACTTAGGAACGTGAAGCGGAATTCCGGGACGCAAGCGAGGCTACGAACGCCCGTGCGGTTCGGTGGAGCATCATTCAGCTAATTGTTATTGGTGCTACTTGCGCTTGGCAGTTGTCTCATCTTCGTGGCTTCTTCGTTAAGCAAAAACTCGTTTAAGTATTGATGTCTGTGTTGGTTGTTGGATTGGGCTGTCGAAGGACCAAAAAGGGACGTACTTGGTCCGACTTCCTATGGATTGCTCCAAGATTATACTATGGAATCTATGTTATGGTGTACATGTATGATTAAACAAAGGAAAATAGAAGTATATTGTTATTCTACACTATATCGCAAAATCCAGATACTTCATGCCTGAATTTCCTTCAAAACGATCGCTTAGTGTCTCCAAAAACACTAGAATTACACTAACACAAAAAATTCCAAGCGCAAAACAATGTATGGTAAAGGCAAACCGAAAAATATATGCAAGCTTATACTTGAAAACCACCCGATAAAGTGCTGCCGCAAATTAATACAACTAACAAAAGCAACCACCTTCCGCAAGCCAAAAGATTTTACCTGTATAAGAAGCATTCTCAATTCCCTCTTCTATTCCTTCAAACTGCCGCCATTACCCCACCATATATCCACTCGCTACTGACATCGGTTTACGGCGACGAGTTTAACCTCAGGAAAAAGTTTATAATGACAGAGGTCAACAAAAAGAAGCACAACATCGTGGGACCAAATCGGTCATCATACGGACCGCTTCCCCTTCTTCGGATCGCGGCAGCACGCCAGTGGTACGTGATGAGTGCATAAATCATCGTGCCCATTGCTATTCGATACCGTCAGTCTAAACTGTAACGCAACCAAGGATGGAAATAGAAAACATACCAATCAATGTGAACAACCCGGCTGAGAAGCGACCTACCCGGTCTCCAAAGTTGAGGAGCGCGACACCAAGGCCGCCGAGGATAACGGTGAAGTGTAGCCACGACAGGAACGTACGTTCATTAGCGAAGAAGACCTAGACACGTGCACATTCTGTGTTAGCCTAGTCTGAAGTTCATTCAGCAGTCTCCGAAGAGATTTTGTCAGCGCGGTAATGAATACCTTCGGCTCAACGCGGACTGGAAGAGCGATTCGTTTTCCGGGCGGTCCGGTCATTATGGCAGTAGACGACATTGTGAGTAGTGGTCACTAAATATCCAGAGAGAATGTGTAATGTCGAGATATTCGAGGTGTAGACTGAGGTGCTGGATACAATATATTTGTGCAGGCGACTTGAGTCGAAACAGGATTGATTGCTACAGCATCAGATGGTTAGTACTAATGTTCATTCGTTCAAATCACAGCAGTCTCCGACCTCAAATGCGCCGCCCAATTTTCAGACGTGTGCAAACAGAGAATACTAAGGAAATCCCAACTAAGAAGTCCAACAAAAAAACCTTCTGGATATCTACTAAAGTTCCAGAGCTCACGAATGTCATTAACGTTGGGCTCCTTGAAGGTGTATGTCTACCCACTAGGAATGCCGCCTCGCCAGTCAATTCGACGCGACTTGGCTTACAGAAATGGGAGGCCTTCGTACCGCGTGGCGGTCGCGCTCAGATCACAAATGAAACATCACCGTCTGGTCCACGTGATAATGCCGTGAGCGGTCGCGCACTTGTAGCTGAAACAGAGATAAGTGCAGCGCGGTTGTGGTCTAAGTGCAGCAAATTATATGAGCCGAGTTTATCAGATGAGATCGATAACCCACGGCAACTTTCGAAGCCAAGATTTTGGCTGGTCCTGTGTTGGCAATAATCCTCGTCACAAACAGTCTTTAGATACTCTTTCTAGATTATTAGATTGTGCCTGGGGAGAAACAGCTAAATTAACAGCTTACGTCGGCAGTTGATCAATTTCGCCTCTGACGTCCATATAATAAAGGGTGCCTCAAACCCCAAACATTTATCAAACAAACACCATGACATTAATTAACTACAAATAAGGCGAATACTTATTATTAGCTATATATACCGTGGACGAAAGTACTACTTGTTAAAGCCACGTTTAGAAAAATGAATACTGAGTGCACAAACACTTCATTAAAACTATTATTAAATATGAAATACAAAGTACAAAAGTACAAAACAATCCAAACTAAAACGAAAACGTGATAAATGCGCCTCCATAGTTGCAAAGATGAAACAAATACAGATAGAAAAGATACACAGCTCACAATTATTAATGTAATTAGCTTTGAACGAAAGTGATACACTCTTGACAATAAAAACACTCTTTGGCCCAAAACAACAATCAAGTAAACAACAAAATACTGAAACCTCTCAACAAAAGCTCTAGATAAAACTACCAAAGTATTAACAACTCAAAATAATCAATGCATGCCATCAGCCACGCCCTCATGCTACTTCTTCCACTGACTCTGACCTGTACACGCCTGCTCTTTGCACCATCTCCTTTAAAAATAAATGAATGATATGTATATGTATGCACCACCCGTGGTTCCTCTTTTCTAAACACAATCTATAATGAAAAGAAAATGATCACCAGCCCCAAGAGCTTCTCAGCCAAACATCGTCTGGCCCAATCAACCACTTATTTATATGCATGCGACACCATTTATTCTATCATTTAACCACAGCAGAAGACACCAAACTTCTCCCAGAAGCCCTTCTTCTCGGCGCGCTGCCCGCTTGAGTGCTGCACTTGCTGTTGCTGGGACGTCTGTTGCTGGGGGCTTTGTTGTCCCCGTCTATTGTTCTTGGAACTGTGACGGACAACAACTGGGCTTGGAGGCGGCGGCTGCGCCTGGTTGAGACGCGCAGCGGTGAGCTGTGCTTGCGAGTGTCGCGGTGTGTTTGCGAGACGCGGGTCATTGGAAGAGTGATAGTTCGGGTTGGAATAGTGGAGATGCTGCGATGCAGCATGCTTGCTACCGACGTCCCAGCCCTTGCCGCCGTTAAGCTTCATCCAATCATACTCGCCGTCCTCGGTCTCGTTGATGGAGCGAAGAGCCTGCGTAAACAAGTCACGCAAGTAGTCGTAGTCGGGAGTATCTTCGAAGCCGAGGTTGCGAACGTAAGTGAGGTATTTCTCAAATTGCTCGGGAAATCCCTCGCAGAGATCCTTGATCTGTGTAGTTTGCTTCTTCTCGCCGATCTTCTCGTATTTTTGCTTGTTGGTCGCAGCCTTCAGACCCTGCCAGGGCAGCCCACCGCGAAGAAAATACATGAACACATGACCAAGGGCCTCAAGATCATCTCTTCGGGATTGCTCTCTTCCCAGGTGAGTGTTGATACTCATGTACCGGGCTGTACCACTGAGGCTTTTACGCTCACGGTACGGAATATGCTGCTTTGTCTTCGGGTCGCGATACTGCTTGGCCATTCCAAAATCGACGACATAAATCAGATTCGCGTTCTTGGTACCAGGACGTCCAATCAAAAAATTGTCCGGCTTGATATCCCGATAAATGAGATTTTTTTCATGAATGGTCTGCACACGGGTTATCATCTGCTTGGCGACCATGACCACGGTCTTGATGCTAAACCGCCGGCCACACCAATCAAAGAGGTCTTCCAGACTGGGTCCCAGCAGGTCGATGACCAGGATGTTATGCAGGCCCTCTTGGCCAAAGTAGTAGACATTGGGGATGCCGACGCAGCCCACTAAAATTTTGTAAGTTCGATATTCATCCCGTAGCTGTGGGGCATCGCTCTTTCGCGGTTCCTGAGAAAGATATGAGCAAACATATAAACAAATACATGACTAATCGTGAATTCCCAAGCAGATAAGTTGGTTGCAGTATCGAACTATCAACCTCAAGCTTGTCTAGCGAGTTCGACTCCAGGCCGCAAGCGAATCTCAACGTACACAATCCACCACGCCAAGCCATCCACATCAAGAATCCATTTTCATAGCGTTGAAAAATTCAGACGAAACTTACAAACTTTATCGCAACTTGCCGATTGTTCAATAAATTTGTGCCCTCGAAAATAACACCGAAGGAACCCTCGCCAATCTTTTTGCCGACACGGTAGTGAACGCCCACGACGTTCGAGGAATGCAGCTGTCCGGGAGCCGAACTCATATTGGAGAATGCCAAATATGCTTAGGATGAGACAAAGTCTATGGCGAAATGGTACGATGACGATGCCGATGATGCCTGGGATGATGATCGGCAAATACAAGAATACGCGGCCCAGCAGTCAACAAGCTGGCCAAACACGGGACGACAAAAGGGGGGTAAGCGAAGAGCTGAGGATACAGCCCATACAGCGAGAATCGGTCCTATTTGGAAGAGGGCCGGATGTAGCTGCGAAAAAGAGACGTCGAGGGAGACAGGTGTGGTGGTAGCGGATAAGGATGTGGCAGGAGGTGCTTTGCAAGTGGGGACCACCCAGAATCGTTGTCAAGGCAGAAAGGTTGCCCCTTATGTCACAAAATAATCGCAAGGGTGACACGCGCACATAAAGTTACAGGTCACGTAGCCCTTACCCGTCCTCGGAATTGGAATGGGCTTTCGCCTGCCTGATTAGGTTGTGGCGCAGTCTGCTTCCGGTCTTAACGAAGAGAATGAACAGGGTGCAACACTGCCACACAATACGGGATATGGCGACTCGACGAGGTGGACCTGCATGGACAATTTTCCTAAATGTCCACCACTCCTTGAAGCGTGCTCGAAATAAACCATTATACATAGGTTACTCTCAGAAAAATGCAAAAATGTGTTACCGCCGCTAGCGTATAACTTGCGCAGAGCCACATCTCAAACTTGATATAGAAACATGCGATACTTTTTAGATCACTCAGAAGAATGATCATACATACTATTTGAGACCATTCGGACATATATGTTAGATTAACGCGGTCAGACTCAGTCATAGCATGTATACATAAAAGATCGACCTTGGGATATCGCTACGTTGTGTGGCGTCAGATTGGTAAGATTGAGCGTACGCGTCGATACGAGAAATCTTAATGAAGGTCTGGCCACATATCGGGTCGTCGTAGTGTAAGATGGGTTCGGTTCTCTTTTTATTGCATATAATAATTCTCGCACTAGAACTTCTCCAGAAGCGATCAAATACTGAATCGTCTTATCCATCGTCTTGTTTTAACTCTAGCTGGTATCTGTAGCTGTCGATCTTACGTGTGTAAGTTGATCAATATTTCGCCCAAGATGCATATATCAATTGCGAAGCCGCATTGTGATGATGATGATGATGATGATGATGATTCATCGGAGCGTATGTACTGTAAATCCGGCGGTTATCCTGCAACGATATACGCTCTTCGTCTTCTCGAGAACTGGTGACCTTATGCATGTAAAGTACAGTACTATCATCGTTACGAACAAAAACGAAGCTATTGATATATTCCACAACCAAGCACTAATATATAACAAGTTCTACCAATTCTAGCGTTCACTCCAAACTTTACTTACACCTGCTCTTCATGCTCTGCCTCCTATGCCATTTCTGCCATCTCTTTCGCGTTCTTTTTTGGCTCTATATTACTTCCAGCGGCCGCACCCGCATCATTACTCGCCTCCTTCATGGCTAACTTCTCGTCAACCGCCGCAACCTTCTTCTTTGCGATCTTCGCGAGCGTCTTCTCTTCAGGACTATCGACCCCGTCTTTCTCCGGCTCGAGAGCACCTTGCGGCCCAGTCACATCGCCCTCTCCTGCCTCCTGCGTGATCTTCTTCTCTTGGCTCTCGCCTCCACCTTCCTGCTGCTCCTTCTCCCGCTCCGCTATCTCCGCCGCCTCCTTCTCCTTCCTAATCCTCTCATCCTCCATCTCAGTCATATGCCGCAAATCATCCACACTCGGCTCGTATAAGTGCCAAATCACGTAATGCGGAAGACCCACAATCGAGAACTGCATCCGCTTACACATCTTGCCGAAGCCTTCTGTCTCGGCGTGACGCTCGAACGAAAAGGCGGGGAAATGTGCGCCGGAGCGAAATACGCGCGCTTTGGCAAGGATGGAGACGCCGCCGACGCCGTCGATTTCCATCTCCACATCCGGGTCGCCGTAGGGATCGCGGAGATATGCCAGATGGGGGCGCCAGGTGGCATATTCGGGGTAGCCTGTATACGTTGTCATTAGGAGATTGACAAATGACTAGAAAGATAATACGCACCTTCGACAATGACGGCATCTTCATCAAGGGTCTGAGCCAGTTGTATGGCAGTCTCACTCTCCTGCCATGAATTCAGATCATACGGTTGCTCTCCTCCAAGCCAGTCTGGTAATGGCCGCCAGATATCTGTAGTCACATCAGCCGCCTTAAACCCTAAAAATAGCACTAAATCAAACATCGCATACTCGGCACAATAACATCTTTGTTATGTCTCATCAAATCCTCAATAACCGAAGGCGGCGCGACTTCGACGTCCGCATCACGCCAATATACCCAACTATGCTCTGGCCTCAGAGCCGCACTAAGAAGCCAATTTCTCGCGCGCGCCATCAATTTCCTCCGTGGCCCCTGCGCTGCGAAGCCATGTCTGTCCGAGAATCCCTGCCCGACGACCTGGCCAAAATCCTTTTCGAAGATGTCGATATGTCCATAGCGTTGGTATGGGTCCGGATCTGTTTGTTGCCGCTCGAGAAGCGTGTTCAGCAGTAGGAGAGTGTTGTCTTTCGAATCAGAGACCAGGAACGCCATGTCGATCAGTGAGTGTGGGTATGTTAGGTTACGGAGATGGGAGAAGAGGAGGGGGAGATGCGCAGCGGCGTCGCGGAGGGGGATGCAAAGCAGGACGCGCTCCTCACGCTCCCAGCCACGGCCGGAGCCTTGTGACCGGGTGAGGTCGTAGTGGTGAACGGTGGTAATCAATGGATCATCTCGAAATATGCTACCGCCAAGAGAGGGAGTAGCAATAGACCTCAGGGTTGGAAAGAGGAAAAAGAGGAAGATGGTCAGGGGACATGCGATGAGTAGGAAACGGACGACCGAAGGTCGCCGCCGGAAAAAAAGGTGCCTCGATTGAGGTTGAAATCTAAAGCTCCAGATGTCAGAATATCGTCACAGAAGACAATTAAGTTCCCAATTACACGTACCTGTGAGGTGATATGTTGAAGGTCTGGGAGGAATGCGGAAAGGGGGTGCCGTTCATCATCAAGCCTAAGTTCGCATAGTCCAGGAAATGACCTATCCCAGAGCAGAGCAAAATAAATAATAATCCAATAGTCCCTCAGCGTTGCGTGACACAAAACAGGACTTGACTCCAAAGAAGGGTGTATGACCGAGCTGTTGCCGGGGCGATAATAGCGGAGGCGTAGCGTGTCCAGTTAGTGACCCGTATCGAAGCGTGGAAAGATGGCGAGAAAAACCAAAACAAAATCCGACTTCAATTTAGGCTCGTGGCGCATGATCTCGTGGCGCGTGCAACGTCCATGTGCGGCGGTGGGTCTCGAGTTGTGAGACCCGAAAGCCAGCACGTTTAGGGGGCGATCCGCACAGGCGCTGAGGCCCTACAGATTCGGGTCACATAAGCACAACCGTGCAAACGCGGGGCTTTGATTGTGTGACGTACATAGCTAGTGAGAGCCAGGATCATCGACCGATCTTCTCATGAGCTTGCTTGAGATCATCGTGCCTTGGCGTTGCTCAACGAACTCTGATCGATCGCAGTCCCCATATATAATTCTCGGTGCCTGACATTGAAAGGTTTGTTTTCGTTCGTAGAGCCATCGACTGTATTTACTCGCTCGACTTCGTTCACAATGCCACTACCACTGATTGGCCGATTACAAGCTCTCGAATGGCCACCGCTTATCCTCGGCCTTCTCCTGGTTGTCCTCGAGTCCTTTCTACGGTTCGTGACTTCTCGGTTGCCCCAATCTGTTATCAACCTATTTGAGCGGTTCACGAAGAAGCTGTATGCGTTCTTCATACCGTCGACGACGAAAGAGAAGACTATCGTCCACAACCTCTGCTCTGCGACTGGCTTTGTTGATATCTGTGCTCTATTTGGATATCGTGTTGAAGAACATATAGGTATTCTGTTTCGTATGCTGAGGATGTGAAATTGGGCTGATATTTGTTCGGCTAGTCAAAACTGCGGATGGCTACTTACTCGGTGTTCACCGGATATATCAGTCAAAGAGTGAGATTGCTGCTAAAGTCCAGCCTTCTGTATCTTCCAATAAGCCCGTCGTTTATCTTCATCATGGTGAGCCAAGTGTGTTTTGGCGTATGTTATATAAATTAACACTGTTTACAGGCCTTCTGATGAATAGCGAGATCTGGGTCTCAATAACAGACCCAAAGAGATGCCTTCCCTTCCTTCTTGTTGAGAGAGGCTATGATGTTTGGGTAAGTTATCCCGATCTTATTGTTTGATTACCCTCGCTTAATCGCCATTCAGCTCGGCAATAACCGCGGCAATAAGTACTCGAAAAAGCATCTTTTCCACAGCTCCAATGATAGCGCCTTCTGGAATTTCTCCATGGACGACTTTGCGCTATATGATATCCCGGACACAATCGACTATATCCTCGAAACAACTGGTCAAAAAGAACTAGCCTATGTCGGATTCTCACAGGGTAGCGCACAGGCGTTCGCGACGCTCAGTATTCATCCGTCATTAAATAACAAGATCAAGTTGTTGGTGGCACTAGCACCAGCGATGGCGCCCGGTGGCTTGCATATTGGTATTGTTGATGCACTGGTGAAGGCGTCGCCGACAATTATGTATCTGTTCTTTGGAAGGAAGGCGATTTTGTCGAGCGCGGTGTTTTGGCAGAGTATCATGTATCCGCCTCTATTTGTGAGGCTTATCGACAAGTCTTTGATTCTCCTGTTCAACTGGCATGGCAAAAATATATCCTTTCACCAGAAGATTGCGGCTTATGCGCATCTGTATTCATTCACGAGTGTCAAGTGTGTGGTTCATTGGTTCCAGATCATAAGGTTTGCTATTACTGATGGGTTTAATATTCAGCGCTAATTGCGATTGATTGCTAGAAACCGCTGCTTCCAAATGTTTGACGACGACGCAAACTCGTCAGTCCGCCTCTACGGCCAAGCATTCCATAAAGTTGCGCAGTTCCCCACAAGGAACATCCGCAGTCCAATTTACCTTGTTTACGGCACAACTGATTCGCTTGTCGATATCGACTCTATGCTTGCGGAACTTCCGCCTCATGCTGTCGCCATACCAGTCAAAAACCACGAGCATCTCGATATCATATGGGGTAAGGATGTGGAGCAGGTTGTGATTCCGCACGTACTGGATGTTCTGGAGATGTATTTCTCGGTACCAGTTTCATGCCGGCAGGCATTGGAGAATATTGTTCTTCCAAGATCGGAGACTTCAGTGGCCGATGAAAGCGGTTCATCGACGACTCCGTCATCTTCTCTATCAGGTGATAAGGTTAGGACGGACGAAAAGGATGAAGAGAAAGTCGACGCCATCGAGGAGGAGGCTCTGATGTACTTTTACACTGCACAGGAACCGACTTTACAGTCCGACGACGACAGAGATCTTTCAGATTCGATGCTTACTACGAAGCATTCCGCGCGCTCGCCGTCGCCTGACTCTCAAAAGTCTGTGAAATATGCAACAGGGTCTCAGAAGAAGCACACGGCAATCAGTGCCAATTCAGGAACTTTCTCTAATGACGGGATCATTCTCGGCAGTTCTGGGCCCGTTACGGGAGTAAGCGCGCCAGGAACTATGGCACGAGGACGCGCGGACGATAGAGACTCGACTGAATCTGTCACCGCCAGTGCTGTCAATAGTGCAAAGACCGCGGTGTCACCAAAGCGGATTGGAACTGGTGAGAGGATGACCGATGCTATTAAGAACACAGTTGCGAAGCATAGAAATATATTTGGTTTGAACAGCGGAGAAGAGAAGCCGTGATTAGATCGGGACTACGATATTGGGCCTGAAGTATCAAGTATGGTGTTATGAGGCGTTTTGTTTTTAAAAATTTGTTGTGATTGGTATAATTTGTGCTTTATGAAGTCTGGAATTAGATAGTGGAAGATTTGGCAGAATGTTATTTCTTCTTTAGCTGTCTAGGGAACCTTGTTTGAGTAGAGTGAGTCGGTGAAATAATGCGACACAGAATGCCGTTACTTCACAATATGACTACCGTACAAATCGAGAGAAATTTTGTCGGCACAAATCGCACAGCGCTTGTGCCATCCGAATGACGCGTTAAATGGGCACCACGTATGACATATTGGGGCAAGATAATCTAAGCGCATCGAATTTCATCTATAACTGCGACATGAGTCAATTTCTTCGATATCGCATAAAAAGACTAGATGCAAATTATTCTTGGACGCTTTGCTGTGTAGATTCAAAGACAGTAAGTTGTCAATTCGCATGTCAAAATTTGCGAAGTCATACTTCTAGCAGTTGCAGTGTGAAACTATGAGATAGCAATGCTTTACAGAGTCCGGTATTCTTAGATTTGCAACAGATATAGATTTTCATTATATTGCTATACAGACTGTTTTCATTACCAGTCATTAGATGCGACGGATTATAGATTAAATTCATTATTTTGTTATACATTAAAACACTCTTTCGCTTTCATTAACCAATCACCTTTGTCAGCCTTTCCGTGGTGTTCCAGGGACATTTGTGGCTGGTTGTGGCATAAATGGATAGTGATTGCGCGGTTGTGCGATAATGGTCTTAACTTGCTGAGCGAACGACCGAAGCGGCATTGCTCTGTCGAGCTTTGATTTTTCTTCTTGTTTATTCCTGCCTTTAGGCTGCTGTTCCGAATATTTCAAGAGTATGGTCGTGATGAGAGAGGGCCGCGACACAAGGATATGGCGTAATGCTTACGTCATCAGCACTTTTGTCGCGTATGGGGGTGGGAGGAGTTTCGCACGTGGAGATACGAGTTCGATATTGCGCTGCGTAATGTTCCGATAATCGACAGCACGCCGGTACTAGTTGCAAGGCAGGGGTAGGAACTCTGATTGGAGATATGCGAGCAGCAATGCTATGTTTTTTTGCTCGCCGGTCCTAGGCTTCAGAGTTAGCTGGTTTCGAACTAGCTTAGGGTGTATGGGTAAAATTCCAACAATAGCGAGAGAATATAGTATTATGTGCCGGCTCTAATGATTCAATTTATGCTCCCTCCTTAGTTCAAATTTGGGAAATCCAAAAATATGGTAACACTGTGGAGCGAACTATCGTAGCCTGAATCGCAGACGTCTAATTACTTGCGACAGTTTAATGCAAAAATCGGATTTATAAAGTTGTTTACGTTCTTCAACTACTTAATGCTGTCGAAAATTTGATGAAAGACAGAGTCTGAATTTACATCCGCAATTGCAATCAACTTAGGGCTCTCAATATTATGAGCTGCTGCGAGCTTTCGCATTGAGAGTATTTGTAATTACTTTATACAAGAAAAATGATGGTCAACTGATCGAAAACGCACCAAGTCCAAGTGGTTAAATGATAAAATATATTTATTCAAAGTAGAGTTGAAACGAGCCGCGCGACGCGAAGAATTAGAGTTTGTGGATGTCGTACTCGTTGATTCATATTTAATTGCTGCTCATGATCGTTTTTAATATTCAATCCTAGGAATATTCGGAATTAGTACTGATATCGTATGTGCGAACTTGAACGAGTTTAGAGTATCCGAGAATGGATTTAACTAGCCTCCCTGCGAGTCTCGTAAGAAGCTGGTCGATGAATCGGGCAACGTCAACCACATGAAGAACCATGATCGATTAAGAAACGCATATTGTAGAAAGCGAAAGCAAAATATGATGGCGAGATTTGTTAATAAATTGATAAAGCATTTCAATTAATAACAGTAATAATCTCATTCACCGATCGTAAACTTTTGTGTGGTGGTTGGGAAGAGAAAAGAAGGGCAGCTGACGCGACTGTTGTGTTCCCAAGTTGCAGCGGTCTCGACAAACGGCCAAAATAGACTGCACGGATAGCGACAACAATATCTAACACACTCGAAGATACACCGTAGACCGTTTACGAATACATCGTCGTCGGCTGTTCATAATGGATCGCGACAGATCCAGAGGCGGGGGCACGTCATCATACTCGTTTCATCCTCCGGACCTGCCTCCTAAGCCGCCGCCTCATTTATACGCATCATCGTTTACTCCACCAGCAGAGTTTGAGTCCAATTCGACGGCATATCGGCAAGAGTTGCAACCGCCGTTACCTCCAAAAATACCGTTCAGAGGGGTACCTCCTGGGAACGAGTTAAGTGGTGCGAGTGTTTCGTGGAATAACAGCAGACGTACGCTACCGCCGGTGCCACACAGTGATAATCAAGGGTATTCCTCTTACGCAGTAAATGACTCTTCGTCTACACCTTTTTGGCCGACAGAATTGCAGGACCAGCAGAGATATCAGTTGAATGTAAGTCGTGTACTTCGTGTACTTCGTCCTCACGTGGACGAAACACTAATGTGCACTCTGAGACAGGACAATCGATCACAGCCGTTTAAGCGACAAGGCAGCCAATTCGATGAGTTCGGGTTCAATAGTAGCTATGATTATGATCGGTTCTATGTATCAGAGTTTAATGATAACGAGCCACTGCCGCCGAATTTCAATCGTCATGAGTTACCACAGCCTCGGTCGTTTCCAACAGTGCGACCGCCGCCCCCACCGCCGCCGCCACCACCACCGCCTCCACAACAGTACGTAAGAGGCCAGAGCGCAGGTGAACCAGTGTATGTCCCCAATTTGGCATCCAACTACGTGCGGGAGATGGAAGAGCACAGGAGAAATGAGCAGCAAAGACAAGACACAATCCAGACACAGACCCAGATGTCATACCTGTCACTAGAGCAGCTGCGAACATCTACGTTGATCGCTGGGACCCCTGTAGGACGCGACACGCTGCCGCAGTTGAGTGTCAATGTCAACATGTCGCTTCAGGACCGCACACAGCCCGCTCGATCACCTACAAAGTCGCTGACGCAGCTGCAGAGCTCTCCGCATGGGTCGCCTTCAAAGTTGCACCGTTCACCTCCACGATCACCAACGAAGCTGCATAGCTCACAACCGAAATTAAATCCTGGGTTTCCCGATAGTTCTCCGACAAGATCACTCAGCGGAGCGACTACTCACGCATCTCCGAACTCGAGACTGAAGGCGAATACTGGTACCCTCTCCTCTTCACCCTCGCATCTCTCGTTTCTCCGGATGTCGCCGCCGTCATCGCCGACACGCTGGCAACCACCACGGGAGAGTCCGACAGCGTCCCCCACACACTCGCCAATCAGTCGCAGTTTTGAGAAATTTGGAGGTTACGCGACGCGGCATGGGGTTAGCGAGTATGATGGCCAAGATGAGTTCCGTGGGCAAGAGAATCAGCATCCGGTGCCTAGTTCGGGGCTCGACGACTACCCTTCCACGCAGTATTATGGCAGCGGGGCATTGTACAACCAGTACGACTCTGCGTCAACCACGCTACCGCCTTCTCCATCGCAATATAAAAATGAATATATCCCAACTTCCAATTACAAAGAGCAGTACGAGAACTGCGCGCCCTATAATTACTCCAATGACTACATCCACCAAACTGGAGACGACAACGACACCTCAGATCCTGACAGGAGTTACGATTACGGATATGACCATGACCACGAATCGTTCTCGTTCTCGTCAGATTCAGTGTCGATTTCGAAGGGGGATAGTACCGCGTCTTCGATTCCGTCAGTTTCGATACAGCCTCCTGCGCCACCGCCGCATGAATCGGTTTTCTTAATGGATAGGTATATTCCTGACGTGGTTCATTTACCGTTTCCGGAAGACGAGATCCACGTTCCTACAAGGACTATGCCAAGATGGTCTTCGATGCTGGATCAAAAGTCGCATGAGAATTCCTTTGCCAGCGGATCGCAGCCAACAAGAGCGAACACCACAGGAGGTGTCACTCTCCAAGCGGAGTCACAGAGCACACTGAGAGGGAATTCGCGTGTGCGGAGGGTCCAAAAGACGGCTCCGTTACCGCAAGGGGGCATCAGGTCGACTGATGTGCTCACTTATATCGATGATGGTAACGCACAGGAAGAAGCTTATGAGCAGTCAGATTTGTATAATGGTGCGGCGTTGTGGTATCATCGTAATGAAATGGAGAAAGTGGTACCGAAGGAGCAGACGTCGACGGAGACTAAGGCGACTAAGGCGACCGTGCGGACGAAGACTGCGTCTGTTTCGGCATTTGATCCTTTAACTCTGACGCAGGAGATGGCTGGGTATTCGTATGGCGGATGTGACGAGGATGAGGAATACGAGGAACAGCATCCGCAACAGCAAGGTCAGATGTTTGACGGCAATGAGGTGGAAGACGAAGACAATGACGAAGACGACTTTGAGATGTCGATACCGACGCTTGCGCCATTAGCTACCAAACGTCCCCTCGTGCCCAAAGTGGGTGTTGATTTGCCTCGTCCCGAGTCCCCAGCTGAATCAGCCACATCCACCCATGCGGACACAATCGTCATGCAACGTTACGGCCTCCCTATCATCCCTGACACAGCGTCCCGCACTGCCTCACCACTCCCAGATGTCCCGTCCAGCACAGCAAATCTCGCCACTGCGACATCAGCCTCGGCCACCCCAGCAGCCAGTGCAATCTCCGGATCTCATGGCCTTTCAACTAGGGATTACCGTCTTTGCTCGAGTCCGTGGGCACTTTCTGAACTCTATATCTGGCTCAGACACATCATGGCACGTGATGCAAACTTCATGCGGGAGAGGGAAGTTATTGCAGTTCTTAGTGGTCTGTTCACTCATGCGGTTCCCACTCTAAGCCGGTTTAACGCCGAAGAATGCGGGATTGCGGCTATCCGCACTTTGGTGAAAGATGGGGTCATGGAGCGGGTGGATTCGAGTCATTTAAGAGTTCCAGAGGAAGAGGAGGAAGGGTATGAAGAGAAGAGGCGGGGTGTTCGTGGGGTGTTGCCGTTGATTACGGGAGGTGGATGCTATACATTATACGGGCACACTGACGATGGCGCCGTAGGGTTGCGGTGTCATTCATTCAAGTGCTCGCGTACGTTGACGAAGCGGCCGCGGGTACCGGTGCACCAGCAGAAGGTGCCCCATGAGCAACTACAACAGCGGCAGCTGATGCATAGTGCGGCGACGTGGTCGCAGGCCGTGCCGACGGAGGTGCGGGAGGGTCTTACGGCCCAGGAGGAGTTACGTCAGAATACGATCTTCGAATTCATAGTCCTTGAGGAGCAATTTCTCGATGACCTCCGCGCGTTTCTTCATGATTTCGGGGACGCCCTGTTGCAGACAACGACGACAAAGCCAATAGTACGTGAGCATACGAAGTTTATCAAGGAAGTTGTCTCCAATACGGAAGATATCTTAAAGGCAAACTCAGAACTACTTTACGCGCCCTTGCGCGCCAGACAGGATGAGAAACTAATCATTCCCGCTATCGGCGACATTCTGCTCGAGTGGATCCGCCCAGCGACGCAGGTGTATATGGAGCACGGGACGCAACTCGAGCGCGCGTGGCAGCGTTACCATGCAGAGAAGAGTGCAAATCCGAGGTTTGCCGAATTTGCAAGCAATTTCGAGAGGAAGCACCCTAGAAGCGGTGTGAGTGCCGTGCATACAAGACTGGTGCGGTACACACTTCTGCTGGATCGTATGCTCAAGGAGGGAAAGCCGCAGCCGGCCGAGCGGAACATGCTGGAGCGTGCGATAGCCGAGATTAGGGATTTGGGAAAAGCGTTCCAGTCGAAGTATACAAGTGGCCAGCGGAGGCATCTCTTGCTCAGTTTGCGGGAGACCGTCGTGTTCAAGGACGCCAGTATGACCGTGAATTTGTATCTTAATGCAAAGAATAGGGAAATTATTATGCGAGGAACCACGCGCGAGAATCGAGGAAGACTCGTGTATCTGATTCTTCTTGATAACTATCTCCTCATCACCAAGGAAACTGCAGACACTACGAAACCTGGTGGCGTGAAGTACGAGGTCTTGCATGCGGCCATACCCATGGATTTTCTCGTTCTTGTGTCTTGCGACGGCGAGGGCAAATCCGCCAAAGCGGCATTCGGAATTACGGGTATGCTTGGCATGGAGGACAAGGGTGGTAACGGCTCGGCTGTGGAAAACGAGGACGATAATCCAGGTGGTATCAACACCACAACACGTTTCTCGCCAGAAGCACTCCAAGCGAAAGCTCGTGAATCGCTGGCGCAGAACCAGATTCAGGACGATAGGGATGTTTATTTCCCGTTCAAGGTCCAGCATCTAGGTCGGCAAGGCGGTAAGTACACGTTCTATGCGGACACGCGGTTGTTGAGAGATAAATGGTCCGACGCTATCTCCATCGCAAAGAATCGACATGCATCATCTATGTATTCGTTCCGTGCCGAGCCTTTTTCCTTGCACGTCGTTGCCGATATGGCATTTTCCTACGAGAATGGCCGCGTGCCAAAGTTGCCCGTGTCAGCGTCGGGAACAGTACTGGTGCGTGCGCTTAGAGATGCTGAGTCAGCGATCGGCAAGACGCGGGTTCAACCATTGATGCATACGAGAGTAAATTGCGCGGCTACATTTTATCCGGAGGAGCTTGGGGTGAGTGCGTCATCACAGACCTCACCGGCTGGTGTCAACAAGAGGCCCTATGTGCTTATCGGATGCGACTACGGCGTGTACCTTTCGGATGGCGAGCCCCGGCACTGGGAGCCCGTCTTGATTCTCCAGAAAGTCACACAGATCGAAGTATTACCAGAATTTGGCATTGCTGTGATCCTTTCGGATGGTAAATTGCTCGTATGCAATCTGGAGGCAATGCTTGCGGCGAGACCATTCGGTGCTGAACCTCAAGAGCTGGCGCTTGCGAGCCCAGCGGCACGGATTGCGAGATGGATGGATGGGCGCAGTGAGATGGATCTCGTTGCATTATCGCCACAGCTACTTAGCGAGGCCAGAGACGTGTCATTCTTCAGTGTGGGTACTTTCCGTGGCCGCATTGTCATAGTCGCAGCGATGCCTAGCAGTGGTGATAATGCTGTGGCATTCAAAATATACGAGCCTATTTCAGGGAAACCGTTTGCTTTCGAGGAAGTCGATTACTCTGCTACTGAAATTAGTCATTCCAAGAGGCAGAAGAGGCTACTGGATTTGAGGAGAAATGGACATGGATGGGTGGTGGCGAGGGTAGGTATGGACATCGTGCGGGAAACAGATTCGTTTTTCTCGCGTAATGATTGCTCGAATTTGACTGTTTTGAAGAGCTCGTTGGTGCTGCATACTAGGAAAGGTAATTTCTTCGCTCCTTCCGTGGCTGACCTTTGACGACATTTTAACATGTTAAATGCAGGGTTCGAAATCGTATCACTGCCGTCCAGAGCTTCTGTATCGATCCCGGACATCACGAGCTCGGGTTCCGAAATTCTGCGCCGTCATTTCACTGGTTCACGCAAGCCAACGCCACTGGGCATCTTTCGTGTCTCGGAGCACGAGTTCCTTCTCTGCTACTCGACATGCTGCGTATACTGCGACCGCCAAGGGGCAATCTCGCGGACTCTCACGATCACTTTCACCGGAACGCCCAAGACAGTTGCGTTCGTGAAACCGTACATTCTCGCGTTTGACAAAGATTTTGTGGAGGTTAGGGAGATGGACTCGGGAGCCTTGAAGCAGGTCATATCGGGCCCTGACATCAGACTATTGACAAGACTGGACTACAAATCAATCGGAGAAATTGCTTCTGGCGGAGAGGCGCAAGCACAGCACGGTCAGGAGGATGGGAAAATTTTGTTTGCGATTGCACATCCGGAGATTGAGGGGCGGCAGCTGGTGGTGAGGTTGAAGGTGAACAGGGACATGATTGAGAGCGGTCTCGGAAATGTATGATTATGATCGGTTTGTGATAAGACTGGACGTGGGCATTTTTTTTTGGCTTGGCATATGTAAATTTTTTTTGGCTTGGCATATGTAGAGTATTATTGGTCACGGGCATTGTTGTCTATTTTGGGTAGTCGGCGGGGTGGTTGTATAGACGTTTTGTATTCTAACGTATTTCATAACATCTAGTACAGTGTGGTTTGCTCTTCGCGTCTGAATACCCTTCTACATATGGTGCTGGATAGCCTCCAATGTACTGGGCCAACGAACATGCCCACCGGCAGAACTAAATTGCGATGAATAAGGAACAGGGAACCGTAGCTATCTGGATTTCTACGTTCTTGCGTAGTCTCTAACCTCTTCAAAGCCATCCTTGGTCCGAACAAAGGGTAACGGGCCGGGCGGGAAGATTGTATGACTTGGAACCGTCGCGGAAGCAATGGAGACAGTGAAGGACGTCAGGTAGCTGATCGGGAGGTTGGCATCGTCGGACCAGTGGGGGCAAGTCGAGAGCGAGACGGGCGATAATTCGTGCGAACACGTTGCGTGAGATATAACAGTCTGGGAGAAACGTTGCTAGTCAAAGAACCCTAAGCCGAAGTATACCGACGTAAAACGCACTAGTCTTGGTCAATAATCACTATGGATTGATGTGACTAATTCGAATATCTCATTGCATGCCAGAAAATAGCCGATTCGCTTAAATTTGCAATTCAAAAAAAATACAGGATTGCAACTTAAGCTATAGTATAAGGAAACGAAACCATTCTATCACAACAGCACTATGCCGATATCAGCACCAGAACTCACTCAAAAGTAGCTAATAAAGATACAGATATCCTAGTATCCTCCAAAAACGCAATGGAGAGTTTGCATCATAAAACTACTCGAACAGTCTGGAGTAGCCAGTCCCAAATAGATGAACTCTCGCTCAAAGCTCTCTGTCCACTCGAGCACGAAAAGAACCGTAAATTATGTCCAGACAGGATTCTTGGGAAGCCTTCGCCGATCTGACGCATAGGATCTGATGCAGCCATTTCTGGTTAACTTGAACCGCCTGCAAGTACGATCCAGACAGCATCCAGTTGGACCTTCAATATATCACCAAACCTAAAAAAATACAACTATATTGTGCCGCGAACAAGGAAACACTGTCGGAGCGAATGAAATAAACCTCACGAGCAAACACCATTCGTCTTATTCCGTACGCCTTTTTTTTCTTCAATTTTTTGGCACCAGACAGAACGTGTCCCATTCTCACGTCTCCTCTCCATTCTACATATAGAAAAAAGAACCACAAAAGTTTGATGTAAACTCTTCGTTTCGAATTCAAAATGTAAATGCCAAAAGAGTTAGAAAAACAAAAGCTAGCCAAATCCTGACAATAATAGTACAATGCTAGTAATAAAAAGAAAACACCATACAAAAGACAAATATGCACATGCGGTGTGAAATGAAAAAATAAACATTAAGCCAATCCCATCTATGTCTAGAACATCCAAAATCGTAAAACACCCGACCAATAAACAGTCCTCCCAATTATATCGCGACTTTTTGTAGTGCGACAATGAAGAACCATCTCCGTGAAAAAGATCCACACCACAAAGTAACCATATATGCCTCCACCATGTAACCGACCAAATACGAAAGACAAAAATAGATTAAACCTCATCCGTCTACCACCCGAAGTTCTCGGAGTAGAAGGAAACGTTCAAGCCATCCCACAACATCTCGGAACAGGCATTACGCGAATCCCTGACAAGAGGAGCAGGACCACAGACGGCAACCGCAACGTGAGCTCCGGGGCCTGCGGCAACGATGCTGTCCTTGACATACTTCTTGATATCGGGACGTCCCTGCTCAGCAGTGACCCAGATCTTGAAGTCAACATTGTAGTTCTCCTTCATGTCAACCCAGGACGAGAAATCCCGGGAAGGAACAACCCACAAAAAGTCAACTTCCGGGTTGGCAGCAGCGTAGTGTCCAGTCGACGAAGCCAGCTCAATAGCCTCAGGATAAGCATAGGAGATACCAGCACCACCGGCGAGGAGGATGACACGGTCACAGCCCTCGAAAGTAGGGGGAGTTCCGTACGGACCGTGGAACGTAACCTTGTGCTCGGGAGACTCAGAAAGGAAGAGAGACTGGGAAAATCCCTTGCGGGCACGGATGATAAGGTCAAGGGTGTTGGGGTTGGGAGCCGAGGCAATAGTGAAAGGGTGAGCCTGCTGGCGAGCAAGCTCGTTGATGGTGACGTACACATACTGGCCGGTCTTCCAGTGGACTTCGCGGAACGACGAGTTGACATTAAGCGAGAGCTTGACAGTGTTGCCGGACAGAACGGTAGTATGAGCAACAACGTGGTGCGCGTTCTTGAATCTGTTGATCCGATCCCACAAGAAGATCACAGCAGATGTAATAACGTATGGACGAACTCGCTCGAAGTGAAAGTAGAGCAGAGGAAGGATCGCAACGACAAGGTAGACGTGGAGATAGAGGAAGATCTCATACGTCTTAGCACGAAGAGGCGCAATCGAGGAGATCAAAATGATGACAAACGAGATGGTCGCCAGAAGAGCAACGAAGATGGTTGTGACGTGAACCATAACCTCAATCGGGCACGCAAGAGAGTAGAACACGACGTGGAAAACAGCAGCAAGCGAGACAACACGTCCGACGTGACGGTGAAGAATGTTGTATCCCTCATGCGACCAGCCAGTCCACTGAACCAAAAGACCAGTCTTTGCTCCAAGAAGGAAGAGAATGGGCATGTTCGTAACAGCAATAAAGCCAAGACGGTCTCCAAAAATAGTCACATGACGAGTGGAACCTGAACACGTCAGCATGTAAAATATAAAATACACGCAATAGGCTTCAATCTAAGTCAACATACCGTGGAAGAAAAGGTAGAAAGCGTTCAAACCAAGGTAGCCAGCGATGACAAGCATGGTACCATATGATTCAGCGTATCTTCCCTTAGGCTGATACAACAGGATCGATCGGAAGCGACGATAGTAGAGAGTCATCTTGCTGGGGCCCTTGTACGTATTGCTCAACAGGGGCTGCTTCTCGCCATGAACCTTCGTGAAGTGAAGATTGTAAAAGTATGAACCGGTGAGGACAATTAAGATGAAGGCGAGGACCGCGTTGTAAGTTGGTGCAAAAACGCGGGAGAAGCCAGTACCATCCTTGATGAAGTCACCATCACGGTTAGGACTCAAAGGAGTCGGAATCTTGTCAATGAAAAAACCCATTTTGCGGTGTTAGATAGCTGACCACGAAGTAGTGAAAGGACTGACTGAGAGTGCGGTAAGTAGAAAAAGTGACAGGATGAGGGCGAGAGGAGGTAAATAAGTGTACCTCGCTTGGTCGCAATAGTCGCCTTGCCATTCGCAATACTGATAAGCGGCACGTGGAGCTATACCTTTCCGGGCCCCTTTCACACGATCGAGATTATCGCGATAATACTGGATCGCACCACAGGCGACCCAGACCCGGCCGATGATTAATTCGACTTGAAGCCCAGAAACTATGTGCCACTTGGCATCACAACTGCACCGCCGCCACGCATTTGAGCGTGCCGCTGGCCGGCTGGACTGGCCTGGCCTGGCCAGAGCTGAACATTACACACAACAAAATTAGAGCCGCCACCTCTGTTTATTCTAGGCACTTCCGACCGCTGCAGTCCACAGTCCCCCATTTGTACCGCTTTGGGGGCTTTTCCGTTCTAGCTATCCCCTAGCGAGATGACTCGTAGCTGCCAATCCAAATTTGACACTCCAATGGTCCTTCTCATATTCTGCGAATCGCTAGACTGTCCTCTTCCTCCAAAGACCCACATCGGGAAGCCAGTCAGCCAGTCACACTCCTCGCAAGGGCCATCCGCGATTTGATTTCGATTCTGCTGGTCCGTTGCTGGAATATCGTGCGAGTGCTGAACTCTGCACTATCTCCATTTCTGGCTAGCCACTGCCGCTTTAGTCATAAGACTGCCTTGTCAGGACTAGCCTCGATCTCCGCGCATGCGTCCGCAGAAGACTTGTCTAGACTGCCCTGACTGCCCTTCGGCTCTTCCAGCTGTCGCTCTGAGGCTGTAAACCCTGCCCCATGCGATAACGCCACGCGCCAGTATGACAGATACTTCCGCCTTACTTTATTAGCCGACCCTTGCCCTCTGTTATGTTATGGCGTAAGTCCGGATGCCGTCTATTACAATAGCCCGAGCTGCCCGTTTACATACTTCATAGGTACACACAACTGTGCCCCTCTTATCTCTTATGAAAAAGAGTGAGGTCTGTGACGACAGAATTAATGTAATTTATGATTATCGATAAGCCGTCCGTCCTGGCTCTGTCAAGGGGCGGAGGTGTTTGAATGTGGGGATTTGATGATCTACGCCGCTCTAGGCCATTACTGCCTGCCTGTGAGGTCGTCGCCGTTGCTGCTACACTATTTTAATAGATCAGCTCCGGCCGATCGCATCCTAGGCCTCGACCATTTCGATAATTTTTCTTCGGATATCCCTCTGTGGTGACTGAATTGATTCAAGGAACTGAAGCTCGATACGACAAGCCGATTGTGAACTAAAGTAACCTGCTAAATGTTCCAATTAGGTGGTCAAGGCCAGTAACAGGCATCTCAAACAACAGTTGTTGGTTGGATTGCATCGTACGATCGTATCAACGTAGATGACTAAAGAACTAAATGTCAACACGGTGTGGTGGCCCCATATAACGATCTGTTTCAAATCCATCCTCTACATAGCTCGTCAGCAGTTCACAAGACACAACTCGGGGTCCAGGCCGTTCCTTCAGCTGTACTAGGATTTGTGCTTCCTTCTCGAAATTTTATCGGGCGACTGGGATCAGTGCTTTGTTGTGATTAATTCTTTGAAGCGCTGTAATGTGATATGATTTGTGACAAACCGTCGACTCTATCTACGCCCTACCGGAACATCCGATAGGTCTCACGCCATCTCTTAGCCCGTCCTCAACAGTAAGCACTCCGTCCGAGGCTAACTTCCCACATTGTTACAGCTTTCTAGATGGATAAATTATTATGACCTCAAAGCAATCTGCACGGGCCTTCCGAGAGATTGACGGACTGACTTCGGATTCATGCAGCCCCAGATCTTACAAGCCCCTTGAGATGTGGATTTGTAAAATGCCGATCACCCCCCATATTTTTGCGGGATGACATTTGCTGCTTTTTATCTCGCTGTATTCGAGACGTTGTCTCCAGGGGACCCATACATTGTTGACTTATTATACTGTAAAGTATAGCGTTCTAGGCGAGTCCTCGTAAGTGATTTTTTCAATACACGTCAGTACTGTGCCGCCGGTTCGACGACAAACTCCCAACGCTTACTTTGTACACTACTCACGCCTGCCATGCACAATTGTTGACATCTCGCCTGTTAGGGACCTTGAAAATAAAGGTTCTCGCTTTCTCGAGATAATCACTGCGCAATTATAGCTACAGCAAGTTTTAGTGATTTTCGTAGACGGAGTGCTTTTTCCTTTGGATTGCCTCCTTCAGCTTACTCTAGTGTAGTAGGGGCGTCCTAGGGTTCTTTGGACTGCTGTCTGGATGGTGAGGTATCGCATGACTGGAGAAACGGGTGTCAACTAGCGGGCCGGGAAGCGGCATCACAGGTGCTGACGAGCATAGCCATAATCTAATTCAGATCATCGACGCGCTTAACCTCGTAGTCATGTGCCGTCCAATGAACTCAGAGATTACACTCGGAGAAAGAATATTCAATGCGAAATGCAAAGCTGAGTTGTTTTATGTCGGTGTGCGTGATATGCCCGTAAATGAAGGATTTAACGGACAATTATTTCTGATCTTGTCATGAACTGTCTTTAAATCGTCACCCATACTGGGCAACGCTTGGTAGACCATTGTCTCATTCTTTCCAGGCTTGCCACTGGACGAAGGCAATGAATAGGTTTATGCGATCTCACGCCTGCCGCTCGATCAGATTGCATTGATATTAATATGATCTTAGACCTATTTAGAAGAGATTTCCAAGAAGTGCACATGACGAGTGAAGTCGTCAGCTGCAACCTAGCTCTCCGTGACCTCCTCAACCTCTTCGGCTAGTGAGAGTGACCCGGCCAGTTTCCTGTCAACTGATGGATAATTCCTAATTCCAACAACGCACTATTCCATATAATTGCCTTGTCTGAGTTCCTCAGTCTGCGTGTCAATACTACTCGTCCAACAAACAGCTCAACTCAGTAATTGCTGGTCATCCAATTTTGAAGCTCCTAGAGGCATGGAGGCTAACCCTCATGCATGACAGCTCTAAGTTCAGTAAAATCCAACTCTCAGCTTGATGCAATTTTTGAATAGACCACTCTATTTAAAATTCCATCAAGCTGGCCCGCACCCACTATGCCAATCACATAATCATAAGACGATACTTGGGAGTGCAGACGAGCTGATGAATGTGACCGTTAGTGAACAGAGTACTCATCTGACGTTAGGTTACGACTACTGCCCTATTTCAACACTGAGCGGATAACAGCTCATTTTCGATCCTAAAAAAAATCACCGTAGTAATACCGTTCCACGAAGTGTGTATCCAGTCAATTTGCACCAGCCATATCTTCATTAGGGTGGCCAGAATTACTCTGCAGAATGATTGGTGTCTGAAACTTTTACATCATAGGTTTTAGCGGCCACCATTCGATAAATTCTGGAGCCTGGCCAAAGCATTCGCGTTTTCTTGCGGATCATACCACTCCATCTTGCCCATCCGATATTTTATGCATTGCGTGCAAGTTAGACTGCTGCCCAAAGGATCAGGGTATGATTGCATTATAACAGACATAAATACGGTAGTTTAACGCTGTGTTAACGGACTTGACTACCTGCTTTTACTCCGAATCTATGTTAATTGCCACTGAGTTCGGATAAAACTGGCGGCGAAAGGCGAACAGCTGCGAACAGCCGGTTTAGTGTGAGAGGTTAGGGTCTCTATCAGCATAATATTCGTAAATACCCGGAGAGGTTCATATCGAACGATTGATGGACAGATACTCACAAAGTCTCACATGTGCAGGCAATATGCCACATTTATAGTTAATGTTGCAGAGTTTTATGAGAGTATGCCGCGAGCACTGAATGATCAGTTCCACAGGCACGAAACGGCAGACATTCACCTCTCAACGAGCTTGCCTAGTGACTAGAGCTTTCTCTAATACAAAATATGGTCATTATATCAGTCCCTTATTGCGTTACTAAGTGCCTAAGTGGTGAACAGTTCCCGAGCTGGATCGCCCAAATCATTATTGTAAGCATTGCTGTTGTCCAACAGGACCTTGAGATTGGAAAACGCGGCAATGCGGCGCGATAACGTGGCTTGCCTCATGCAACCCTAGCAATACAAAATATAATTTCGTCAGCGCTACTCCCACTACCAGCAGTGGATTCTAATAACATCCTATCGAATAATATAACTCTAGATATTCAGCATCCTCAATGGGCGACTCATCCGCTGCGTACAATGTGCTGCGCGCACAATCGCCACCGCCAGCAGAAACCTCTTCTCTCCTACCCACTACATCTGCACACGTCCTCACCAAGCTGGCCCACGAGTCTGAGGATGTTCGCTCCATCGATGACGATATCGACCTCGGTGAAGCCCTCGCCGGTGCGCCAACTCACCCTGGGTCGAGGAAACTAGGCGTGACTTCTGCCGTCTTCCTCATCCTCAACAAAATGATAGGCACCGGAATCTTCAGCACCCCATCGGGCGTTTTCCTTGCCAGTGGCTCCGTCGGTCTCAGTATACTGCTCTGGGTCGTAGGGGGACTGCTCTCACTTACTGGACTCTCCGTCTTCCTCGAATTTGGGCTCGCGATCCCCAAGAGCGGCGGCGAGAAGAATTACCTCGAAAGGGTGTACCGCCGACCAAAATATCTCATCACCTGTGTCTTTCTAGGGCAAATGATCCTTCTGGGATTTTCTGCAGGCAATAGTCTTGCTTTTGGGCGGTACGTGCTGTTTGCGTGCGGGGTAGACTACCCGAGTGAGCTCAGTTCGCGGATAATTGCAATTGCATGCATTACGGGCGTGGTGTTACTCCAAGCTCTACATCCCGCGACCGGTACGCGACTATTCAATGCGCTGGGGATATTCAAGGTTCTAGTTCTGGTACTTGTTGTAGTAACAGGTCTGGTCGCGATACTCGGGTGGTTGCCAATTGAGGATCCTGGGAACTTTCAAGGCGCTTTTAAGAATTCTGGATTTGGCGGAGGAACGTACAATTACGCTACAGCGCTGCTGAGAATAGTATATTCATACAGAGGATGGGAAAATGCCAACTATGTGAGTTTGATGTTTCAACATACTCTCTCTCTCTCTCTCTCTCACACACATGAATCTAACAACCGCAGGTAATATCCGAACTCGACAATCCGCGCCGTACCCTCTCTGTGGCAGCACCGCTCGCCATCGGTGGTGTCATGATGCTCTATGTCCTCGCCAATATTGCCTACTTCGCCGTCATCCCCAAATACGAAATCGCCCACTCGGGCGTCATCGTCGCGGGTCTGTTTTTCCGCCGCGTCTTCGGCGACAGCGCTGGCGCGCGTCTACTCCCCATGTTTGTCGCTCTTTCGAACCTCGGAAATGTGCTCGTGGTGTGCTACGCCCATGCACGCGTCAACTTCGAGTTTGCAAAGGAGGGAATCCTGCCATACTCGCACTTTTTTGCCAAACGGAACAAACGTGGTGCGCCAATCTCGGGCTTGTTCCTGCACTGGCTGATCACAGTGTTAGTATTGACGGTGCCCCCACCGGGCGAGGCGTATGAGTTTATCATCGATCTGAACACATATCCGTCTGCGTGGATAAATGCGCTGGTGGCCGGTGGGCTAATTTATCTGCAGTATAGGAGGTCAGAGCAGTGGGAGAGCCCATTTAGGTCGTATCTTCCTGTCACATTGGCATATTTGTTCTCGAATTTCTTCTTAATGTATATGCCGCTGGTGAAGGTTCCCGGGGTGGAAGGACACCCTGGGTTCGCCATGGCGGGGTTTGGAATGGGGTGCTTGTTTATGGGAGTGCTGTACTGGGTTGTATGGAGTTTCATTCTGCCGAAGGTTGGAGGGTACGAGATAGTGGACGAACATGTGGTCGAGGAGGATGGAAATGAGAGTGTACGATATGTGAAGGTTCAAAAGCGGGCTTAGACAATTGTTACGCGAAGCTTAACATAACTTATTATGCATAGTTGGTTGGTGTTATAGATTTGCTTTTGGTTGTATTTAGAGTCCCCATATATAGAATAGAGGCCACATAATTCTTTATTAGGGCCGCAATTGCGGCTTGTTATTGCAGTAACATCCAAACTTAGAGCTCCGAACTTGATAGTTGTTCCAATTACTCCTGTTGTCAAAATTTCCATAGCAAAATTATAAGTCTTTTATCAATTTCTTTCTTATGACGATGGTCTCTGTCAATCACGCATGTATTCTCTCCTGCACCTTCGGATATGTCTTCAGCAGATTATTGTACAAATCTGGATAACTCATCCTCAGCACCTCTGGGTCCCTCGCCATCGCCGTGAAGAACGTCGCCGTGCCGCTCTTGATCGGGACAGTCGCGATGTTGCACACCTGCAAGCCAATCACAAACGCAAACGCAATAATAGGTGCATTGTAATTCCCGTCCGAGTTGTACGCCGGATTGGTATACTTGAGGTAGAGGTACGAGAACAGCGCAGCGACGTAAGCGACGAAGGTACTCCCGAGGTTGAGCACCGGGTCGATGAGGCAGTCGTTGATGAGGGCGTCGATGCCACGGGCTTTGATCAGTCGCCAAGTTTCCTTTGCAGCAGGGATGTACGCAGAGCCGTAGAGCGCAATGTAGCAGTATGCGTAGTGGTTGAAGTACCGGACCGCCCAATTGAGCACTCCTATGAGGCAGCGTAGCACGCAGAAGATGCAGACGGCGACTATGTTATTGTCCTGTCGTGCGGCTTGCTCTCCCCAGCTCGCGAGCTGTTGGAGGAGCTGGATGATCGACACTATGAGACTTCCGAACGAGATCGAGCCGAGCGAGTAACTCATTGAGCGCTTGAGCGCTCCGAGCGCCGGCCAACGAGGCATACCTTGCGTCGAGCGCGAGCAGAAATACCACGAGCCGTAGACACCGGAGATAGTCGTGTGGATGATGTTCTTGATCACCTCGGAGATGTAGTATCCACAGAAAGTCACGAAGATAAGAAGGCCGATCAGTTTCGCGTGCGAGCAACTGCCACCAGTGGAATCACAACCCTGGTTGTCGACCGTGGGATTATACTTCACGTACACCGCGACGAGTGTCACCGAGAACCATGCTCCGAAGCCCGCAGCGACGAGAGCGCCGAGAAGTGATGTAATGAGAATTGACGGATGCACTCTCGTCACGTCCATGATCGTCTGAAGCACGAGAGTCGCGAATGGGATACGTGAGATCCACGAAAAAAAGCAAAATGCACCGAACATCGCGAAGATAAGGAACACGACCGCCGCGGAGTAGTAGTGCTCGACGAAATAATAAATTGCGGTGGCAAAGCCCAAAACAATGTTGAGAATGCCCGTGATCCAAATGAATTGCTTCGTGAACATGCGTGCGAGTCCGAAGTACAGAACTGAGAGAAAGAACGAGATCACGAGCACAAAGATTAGGAGAATGACCGTGTTGCTGTTCAGAGAGAACTGTTCTCCACTTCCATATATTCCGCCTCCAACAAAGTCGCTATTCGACGCATAAGCATGGAGCGTGATGCCCGATACAGCTGTGAATCCTCCAATGACCGCCACCAGTAAAAACACTGCCCATAGATCATTCCATTTAGGCTTCTCGACTTTGAACTGATCCTCAAATTTTACCCATTGTCCATCTTGATCCTTGTGCAGTTTCGTATTCTCGTTGGGCTGAGGTGGCCGCTGTTGTTGATATTGAGGTGATGGCTGTGTAAACGTGTTCTCCGACGGACGATAAGTCGGTGGCTTCTCTGCCTCGTAAGGTTGTTGATTTTGTTGAGACTGCGACATGGCGATGTCTTCTTCCTGATTTGTGCCTTCAGGACATCTATTCGAGCGTATTCCTGCTAAAAAAACAAGATTCAGTCTGGGAGAGTATCTGACGATATCCAAAAAGTTGAACGGTCAGTATGACGATCTCGGGCGTATTTCCCGTGATTCATTGTGACGTCGACCTGCATGCAGATCTCCATCTCCGGTCGCGTTTGCCGCCGCGCGGCTTATTCAACCACATGACCTAAAGTCTTTACGCAGTACTTATGTAGCACTAAACACGCTAAGGCGATGGCTATTTGATACCGTACGGTGTTGCGCGTGAGCCGCACGGATCGTTCCTTAATCGTATCCAAAGCTTCAGGTACACGGTATCTTTTAATCCCTAGACTAATCGCTATCTACTCATAATCGGAAGAAAAAGTTTCATTATGGTCGAATAAATGCATAAAAAGTGAAGTGGAAGCACGTTAGTGCCGCTTACTATTACGTATTACTATTACTTATTAAAGAACAAACACATATGGCATTTGACATACATAACAATGACTAAAATGATTTTTGAACCAAGAAAAGTGTGGCAAACGGCAGAGAAACAAATACAATAAACAGCAACGAAATCGCCCAAATAACACAAAAATAACAGACAAATGAAACTTCGCAATAAATGAGACCGAGAAAAAATAATAATCACTGGATGAAACAATATAGAACATAGTATATACCCCGAATACATGTACTTCGAGTAAAAAGACAGATCCACCTATGAAACAATCATGCAATTACAGACAAGAACATAACGAAACAAAACCAAAATAACAGACATATGCCATCGAGTGAACGTTATGAACTCTAAATGTACGATAAGGAAAATGTCATTCGCTCGCTATATGTCGATGCGCTGACCATTCACATACCCATCGTCGTCCGAATAGCGCCTGTCGTCCTCAATACCACTCATCTTCCGGGAAAGTTCCTCCCCGCCCTCAACCTCATCGTCCTCCATACGTCTCACGTCGTACGTCAAGGAATCCATCCGCTCTGAAGGTTCAGTCATTTCCATGTCCATATAGCCGGGGATACCGCCGACATAGTCGTGCTCGCGTACTGAGTTCATAACTGATCCACTATGGACCGAATCCTTTCGCGAGCCTTTCTTCTTCGGCATTGTTATTGTCGAAGAGGTCCTGTGCCGGTCCAGCTTGCCTGGTGGCCGGAAGTACTGGTCATCATCCTCTTCATCCATAGTAGGAAGGTGGCGCTCGCGGAAATGGTCATCCATTGAGGACTCGTCCACACTAAATAATCGTTAGAAAATATTAGCAATCAGCCTCTATGAGCGACGTACAATGTAAACCCCTGGAAGTTAGCCTGCATAGTAGGCGACAGTGGCGTGGACGCGATAAGGAATCTGCTACTTTGCAGAACACTGGTCGACGCATTCGTGAACTCAGGATCGAAGTTTGACGTATCTGTCTCAGACGTAAGATGAGGCTTGAAGGGTGGCGGGACTTTCTTCTGAACCAGTAGGTCCCAGTCAATATCAGAAAAGAACTGGTGCGCTTTCAATTCGCGCGCATCGTCGATCGCTCCGAGACGGTGCTTTGGGTTACGATTCAATAGACCCTTCACGAAGCTCTTGCCCTCTGACGACAGCGCATCCTTCGGGAATCGAACCTTGCCGAATGCGATGTTCTTGTACATCTGCTGTGTGTCTTCGGCGTAAAATGGCGACCAGCCGCAGCACATCTCGAAGATAAGGACTCCTAGAGACCAGAAATCCACCATTTTTGTGTATCCTTGGTCATCCAGCAGGACTTCCGGAGCGAGATACTCCGTTGTACCGCAGAAAGTGTTCGTAGTGTCGTTAGACGCCAGATTCGCCTTCGAGAGACCGAAATCGCACAGTGCAATGTGACCATTAGCATCAAGTAGAATATTCTCCGGCTTCAAGTCACGATATACAATTCCGTGATTGTGAAGATGTTCCAGCGCCAGAATCAATTCCGCAATATACAACTTCGCACGAGCTTCGGGGAATCGGCCTTCTTTTTGCAGATGCCAGAACAACTCTCCCCCGGACATATAATCAGTCACGAGATACAAATCTGTCGGCGTTTGGAACGAGAACTTCAGACCCACAATGAATGGCGAGTCCGTGGTGGCTGTTCGCACCAGAATATTGCGCTCGCCGATCGTGTGTGCAACTTCCTTCTTTTGAACAATCACCTTCTTCGATAAGACCTTCATAGCATAGATACGATCTGTATCACGCTTACGAACTTGGTAGACCTGACCGAAAGTTCCCTTACCAACCAATCGGAGAATCTCAAAGTCGTCTGGTCCGTAATGACGCTTGCTGATAGCCTCATACAGCATCTGCAAATGAACTTCGCCAGACACCTGCTCGCCAACTACACGAGGCGCAAGCTTATACCACTCGTCGAAGATTTGCTCATGGCGCAAAATAGGCTTGACGCGCACATGTCCAAGGAAAGTATCGTTGCCATGCTGATCGTAGATACTAACATCAATCTCTGAGTTGTCGCCAAGCACATCAAAAACTGCTTCATGCTTCCAGCTCGGATTCGCACCCGCATTGGCACGGTTCGTCAATTCCGACAGGTTCGTTGTCGAGCTTTGGCGGCTCCGAGACGGGATCGCAATTCCGCTGGTGATCGTATTGTTCGCGCTGCCATTGCCAATGGCATTACTTTTGCCAGTCTTATCGAAAAAAGAACTGATGCGGCTATTCTGCCCAGAATCGGACTGATTCAAATTCGGGCCATGCGTGATAAACTCGTTCGATTCGAACGTACAGACGACGTAAGGGAACGGGTCACGTGAGCTCACTCGTAGGTTCCGCGCCTGTATAATTTTCACGATCAATCTGCCCTTCGGCGGTCTGACCGGCGTGGTACTGGTAATGGGCACTGCGCTACTTGGACCGGACACTGAATTGGACTTCGAATTAGGACGTGAGAAGGATGATGCAGATGACGGTGGTGACGACTCAGTAGCCGAAGCGGAGGTTATGTGCTGAGGTGACGGAGAGTCTGGTGGGGTAGGGCCCTTTTCGTGATGTCAACTACTAGTCCTCTTCGCACAAAATAGCGCTTTAGCCTACCTCAGTACAAACATGTTGCAATGATGGAAATCGCTTATCGACCAGATCTGGTCGTGGTGTTGCTATGCCAGAGCGTAGGTCATGCTGGACTTCCTGTAAAGTTGAACCCGACAGTCTCGCGCTGAGAGTATTAATCTGCTCTTTAGTGTCCTGCTGGACAGTAGGCGATGACGATCCGCTAGTGGACTTTGGAGTGCTCGATCGCGAGCCGAAAAAAGAGAACTTCAATGATGATTTGTCCTGCTTCTCTTGCTTGCTCATGTCGTGCCTCTCGAGCGCAGGTTGCTGTTGCTCCTCCTGCTTCTGGGTTGGATCCGTCGGTCCTTGGGGAGGCTCTCCGTCCTGTTTCGCCGAGGCCGAAGACGACGAATGGAATGGCGAGAAGTGAAACAGTGACTTTGCAAAGTCAGCCATTATGTCATGTCAGAGTACCAGTGAATGCGCGGCGCGCGTGAGAAGGCACACTGAGAGACGCCAGGGCGGCGCAGATGATGCTCAGGGGCGAAGGTGGGCGAGAACTTGGGGCAATGCAATAGAAATACGGGGAACGATGGAAGTGATGAGGACTCATGGTGGAGCGAAGCAGTACCGGAGATCTCTAGGTACGATGGGGCGCCCCAAACCCTATCCCATACTCTTGTGCAGCCACTTTGCGATCCGCTCATTGGTGAGGTCACGTGCATGATTCGCTCAATTCACTATGTCGAATTGTAGCAAGATCGTGTTTGGCCTAGGCATACCTAAGTGCATATCTTCCGATTTCCGCCCACGATGTCGATATATTTCGGGCCTTTTGTGGTGACGAGACAAGTGTTTTACGTACAGCATTTCATTTTATTGTGTTCTTTTTTAAGAGCTCTTGTTGCGGAACGCTGACATCAGTTTTGATCTGGTATATAGCGGTCCACTCACTCTTACGCCCTCGTAAACTTGAAACCCCTGCTACCTGGCCATGTATAAAATCAATAGTATAATTAATATCTAATCTGAATTTATATTGACGTTTCTCTAGGTGCTAGTCTGCCCGTACAGAGTCGTACCTAGAGTGAAGGACCTTTCAACGGATGAGGTATGGAGCATAAGCATCGTAGAGCCCCAGATCTACTTTAACGCAATGCTGCAGATAGCAGATTTATTCGTTACAGTTCAAAAAGTCTCAAAGGTCATTGAGGATATGTACAAGGGCCAGTCGTTGAATATTGCGATCCAAGACGGACCGTTGGCAGGTCAATCCGTTCCACATGTACGCGACTCGATTCTTTTTTATGAACTAAATGACAATCTAGTGCTGATGTCGGTTTAGGTGCATTGTCATATAATACCGCGAAAGTTAGGTGATTTACCGAACGTGGATGATGTCTATGGATTGATGAATTCAAAGGATGCGGATATCGAGCTTTCGTTCGATCAGCTCAAGAGACTCAACACGGGGACGCTAAGTCCCGACGTACCAGATTACCAGCGGAAACCACGATCAGACCAAGAGATGTGGGAAGAGGCAGAATTGCTGAAGTCAAAAATGAATTCTGCGAAGTTGTAACGCGACTTATGCAGAGGCTGGCGTATGACATGTACTGTATGGATTGGAGTTACGAGCATTTGTATATTAAATTGGGATGGGATTCATGCCTTACATATAGATGCGTTAATTTATTCGATTTATGTTAGAGTCGATATCGGCTGTATTACGGAATGAGATTATATACTATATGTCTGAGCAACTTTAAGACACTCTAGGTTCCCGAGTCAATTAAGATTTGTGCAGTTAAGGTGAATCACAGTGTACTCTATGAAAAAGCCGTGCCGACTGCACATAATCCGGGAAACTACCAGTCACAGAGAGTATGATGTTTTACTGTATACGTGGCTGGCAAGGCTTACTACCACTCTAACGTATACCCACACGTCCATCTGTAAGGGAAGGTTTGCACATACAATCCGAAGAACAGCTTCTTGCAAAACAAGGGAATGATATTAAAACATATAACATAGCGTAAACGTACAAAATAGGTAGAGTAAACGTACAAAAATAGGTAGACTACAAACCCCAACACCGTAACCCTCGACTAAAATCTTACATACAAAATTCTGTCAGTTCTAGTATTCCTCCAAGTCAGCTGCTATATATACAATCACATATCTTCATTCCTTTTTCGCTTCTGTGGCTTCCCCAGCTGCTTTCTCCTTCGCCGCAGGCATTTGCTTTTTTCGATAATCTGCAAAGGACAACTTCTTAACAGGACGTGGTGGTGCTGTACCATGTGCAGAGGTTGTTGCAGGTGAAGGCGTCGATATCGCAAATGGTGACTGCATTGGATTCATGCTTGTGGATCCAGGAGTTGCAACAGTAGCTGATCCAACACCGCCTGTTTGCGTAGATGTTATGCCCTGCGGAGGAAGCTGCACACGGAGATTCGGCGATCGAAAGTCATTGGCTCCACCGTCTGATGGTGGCTTTGTTGGTACCTGCGGTCCACCCCACGTGCCAGAGTGTGGAAGAAACTGTAGTGGTGATTGCGAGTGTGATGTAGGCTGCTGGAGATGAGACTGAGACGATGCTTGTGGTTGTGGTTGTGGTTGTGGTGGTGGTAATTGATGTGATATTGAAAGAGGCGGAATTGATTCAGTTGTCGCAAAACTATTCTCAGAGCCCCGTGATTCCGGAGGCTTTCGGTACTCGTACGCCGAATCAGAGAATAAATCTGCTAATTCGGGACCAATTCTCGGCTTTGAGGTTGCTGTCGTAGGTCCAGACGTAGCGAATTGTGATAAAATACTTGTCGACGCTTCTGACGCTTGAGATACCCTACTTGAAGCCGTGGATTCCGGTGATGGCCGTGATCCAGGAGATTGTGACTTCAACGGGACCGATACCGACGGTTCCGAAGACGCGATCACTTGCACCGGTGACTGTGGTCTTGAAGATGCCACATCACTGCGTTCATTCACTTTCGGCTTGACATCAGGAGAACTGAGACGCTCATCCGTCACTGATATGGTACTTCCCTTCCGAGAAGGCGTGTCGATGTCGGAAGCTGATAGGTGGTCATTCGTTTCAGGCTTCCCTCGACTTGAAATTGATTCAGGTGAGAGTTGAGCTAGCTCCTTTTCTCTTGTTCTGAAAAACTTCCGCACCAACAGGAGCTTTGGTGGAAGCCAGTCAATGTCGTCGTCGGTGGACATCTCACTCTCGACATCATTGTCAATAGCATTCGCATCCTTATTCCGAAATTTTGTGCCATTCGTTTCGCGCTGTTGCGAACTCCTCCCTGTGCTCGCTGTCTGGGACGGCGAAGATTGTCGAGATTGGCTGTTCTGATAGTTTAAATATTCACTGGAACCATACGTCGTAAAATCGCGCGAAGGACTCACTGATGACTGAGTGTACGACCTTTTGCGCTTCCTGTTGGCGCCTGATGCACCGCGTAATGCTGCTGCTCCACTATGTTCCTTCTGTTCTTGCTCAAGCCTCTCGATGCGCGCAAGCGTATCCTTCATTTTGCGCTCTTCCCGCGCAGACATCATCTTGGCTATCGTCGAATAGAAGCAGGCGGATGGGCGGCGCTAAAGAATAGGCTGATTGCCACATTATATGCTTAGGAGATGGTGATCAATCCCTGCATTCCGCGATGCCGTGCTCTCGGTTTAAAATTGAAAGAGAAAATTGAGGGCGATGTGCACCATATTTGGAGGAGTAATGGCGCGATGGACGAGCGTGAAGGCGCATAAAGATCGAGCAAATACAATTATCAGGCGTTAATAATAGTACATACTTAATGTATATGCCTTAACACGCACGACAAAGCACAAATAAAATTACCCGGCCTGTCCGTGTTTGTTGCGGAATAGCCAGCCATGTACACATCCTTGGCCAATCACAGACGGCAGTTCTGTTGTCGCAGCAACTCTAGTATTGACCACTATGGTAATCGTCGATTTTGATCTGAAACTGTTGTTATTACTTACTGGTAAAATAGTTTTGCAAGTCCATTCCTTATAAATAAAGCAAAAGGGTAGTTATATATTACATAAATCTTCATATATCTTAGTATTTCGCCTTTTTCTTAACCGGCTCCTCCGGCTCCGACTCGTCCTTCACGTCATCTTCGCCATCATCAACATCAACATCATCATCATTATCGTCTTCATCCCCATCTGACGCGGACTCATTGTCACTGGCACTGCTGACATGATTCTCGTCAAACTCCTCAGCGACGTCGCTGTCCGAGTCTGCCTGGAAGTCCTCATCCACGCTCTCCTCATCCTCAGAAGCAGATCCACGGTCGCCTCTAGGTGCAATTTCAACATCAGAATCATCCGAATCGCTACCCAACGCGGCGGCCAGGAATGATTGGTCGTCGATGAGGTCGTTCTTGATCTTGAGGTTCTTAGATTTGAGGTACTGCTCTATAGGTTGCTGCTCTTCACGGTTAATATTGGCGAACTGGTGAGAAATGCCGCTGGCTAGAGTGACAGTCAAATCGAACGTTCGAGAGGATGAAACAGAGCCGCCGACTCGTGAAAACGTGACAAAGCTAACGTCCGAGAGTGCAACAAAAACAGTAGGCTTAGGTATGAACAAGACGCTTTTCTCTAGGAAGTAGATGTAGCCTTCCGCAGCCTTAAGCGAACACTTCACGCCTGCCTGACCGTGTACGCTGTGTGAAAGTTAGATTACGAACGTAAATAGGACGGATAGAAGAAAAAAAAACTTAACTCACCTAACGAATGATCCCGGAACAGTAATCTTGCGGCCAGAAAGACCACGGAATACTTGTCCGACCACCTCATGTGCAGCCTGATCGTAATTTTTTTTCAGCTTATCCGCATACTTCTCCTCAAACTCTTGGCTATAGTGACAGGTCAGTAAAGGACGCAGACGGAATAAGTATCACTTACTCCTCCAGGTTGAGCTCCACTTCTATTTCCTCCTCCTTCAAAAACTGAATAACCAAGAAAGGATATCTCGTTTGTC
The DNA here is from genome assembly GCA_003705915.2 of Lipomyces lipofer. Lineage (NCBI taxonomy): Eukaryota > Fungi > Ascomycota > Lipomycetes > Lipomycetales > Lipomycetaceae > Lipomyces > Lipomyces lipofer. The sequence continues at coordinate 16,450 of PPJX02000044.1, read as the reverse complement.
CCTGTCGCAGCGGCGGATCAAGGTGAACAACAAGTAAGTTGTGCAATTCATCAGGTTTGGGTAGCAAGAAAAGTCTTTGGATAGACGCATATTGGATTTTGTAGTCGTAGGTTTTACCTCGTAGACGCATATATGATGGATACATATCGATATCATACCGACCTCTATAAAATCGTTAGTGCCATCATGACAGATACCATGGAGTTATACATGCCTTGGAGTAAGAAACATAATTTCTGAGAAAGACACGATTGTCTCACCAGCGACTTGGCCGATGTCGGCGCGCTCCTTCAGAGTCTCATAGAAAGAAGTCGCTGCATTCTGCTCCTCGACGTCCGAAGACTCAGAATGATCGTCGTCTTCATTCTTCATAACAACTCCTGGCACATAGAACCGCATCTCTACAAGCTCGTCACGTACGCCGGAGGGCCCGCGAATCGCCACATCATGATCGTGACTTAAATAGACGTCAACCTCGCTCTTTCCCACCAAATTTGAGTTGTTGATCTGTGCGTATGGAATCTCAAATGACGGCCTATTAGATACGTTGAAAACCAGTTCGGACCGCTCAAACTCCGATTTGCCCCAATTCCATCCCTTGATCGAGTGTGCCTTCGTCTCGAGCACCGTGTCGAAATGGTGCTTTATCGTGCTTTTCAGTCTGTCAAAATCATCCAGATCGAACCCATCAAATTGAACAACACCGCGATCCTTCGTCAGCACGCGGCATTCATAGCCTTTGGCAGAACGACTCCAGTTAGCTGAGATGACCTCCGACTGTGGAAGAAGGAAAGGTGGCAAGTTCACGTTTTTCGACGAGGATTTCCATCCTAAACCTGAGTTCGCGAAACGTAACCGTCCTGGCCTAGAGGACTGATTGAAGTAAATGTTCTCAAACTGTGTCATATCAGACATTTCGGCGATGCGTAATATTATGGACCTACAAGGGAAAAGGTTGTCGATCCTGATGCAGGGGACTAGTGAAGGTTGGAAGACGTGTTTCGACGCGTCGACGGCCAATTTTGCGGATGGCCAGTTTTGTGTGACATGTGATCCGTGATTTGCGACTCAAAACCCCTTGAGCCGGAAAGAGAAATAAGAGAAAATCCAAGTAGGCTATATTACTAGTTGCATTGGCGAGCTCTGTGAGGGACAGAAGGAATTTTAAATTAATTTTATCTTTATAGATACTGATAGAGTAATGAATATAGCCGTTCGTTTGAGTTAATACGTGGCCCTTGCAGCAATAACGCTAATACAAATGCACCTAAATTATATCCAGTATACTCAAGACATGCAGATTAATTCAGTGATTTTTCGACATTCCAGTCCTACTAGCCTTAAACGCATGGTACATGACATCTCCCTCACATATGCCCTCTTGTATCTTGATAAGCTGCAGTCTCATTCTCGGGCCCAATTCAGTCAACTTAACGGCCTTTTTTTCGTGACCAGTAGTCTGGCGCAAACTTCCATCGCTGATTATCGATGAGTCAAACATGTCATCGTCTTCAGCCTCGGATTCACTTGTGATTGCACTCATCTCGCCAGCCTCATCTTTCAGGAGGAAGTCGGCAATATCTTCATTCTTGCCGAGTCTCGGCAGGTTCTTCGACAATCTTCTCTTAGACGCTAGCAATTTCTGCAATTTTGCCCGCGAACCTGCAGATGGTGCATGCGGCAAATACCGGTCCTCATCTTCCTCATCTTCGTCGTCATCGTCGTCATCATCCTCTACTTCGTCGTCATCATCCGCTTCCTCCTCTACCTCCTCTACCTCCTCGTCATCCTCATCCCGATCTCTATCATCAATCTCAGCCCCGAGCATATCAGTATCCTCATCCTCCTCTTTCTTCACTTTCTGCACCAGCGCCGCCGCAGTCGTATTCCTTTTCGAGAGCGTTTTCGTAGAAATGAGATAATGCCGTATATCGATCTCTCCCGTCTCTTGGTTCAGGTTGATAAGCATAACTCGCTTAATCTTCTTCAACGCCGCCGCCGACGCCGTGATAGCCGGAAACAAATTCTGGAACATAGACGTCATGAGTCGAAGATGTGCCTTGTCAGTCGCAGACTCAGCCGACGCAGGGGCCGCGAATCCATTGAGGACGAGTAATGGTGGCGCTAGCAACTCCACACCGGGAGTACGCGGATGACGCTGCACACGGCGAAGATCTTTGCAGAGACTGTAGCTGAGGAGTCTGAAGTGGATGGTAGGACCGCGAGGTGTATGCGCTATCCGAAGTGTAGTTTCATTGGACTGAGACTTAGAGAATAGAAGGAGATGAGAAACACCGAGGGGACCAGCCATTGAGAGATAGTCGCGTAGTTTGTTTGCTTTCCGTTCCTGAAAGATTAATGAGTTATCCAGCAGTAACGATTCGAGAATGTGGAAGAACATACCCTCAGCTTGACGGCAGTATGCGGTTGCATGACTATTCGTACATCCTGAACCAGTTGTGACAAACTGACTCCTACACTCGATCCTCCAATTCGTAGTACAATTGACTGCGGGATCTTGGCCTCGGCAGGATTAGGTTGTGGAACATGGGTCCTTTTCTTTTGCTGTATGATAGCGTGAGTGTCAGTGTCGCTAATTTACAAAGAATATGAGGATAGGTAGTATAAAGGGTATTACATACTCTTCGTTTAGCCATATGATCTTCAGTGTGAAATAATCTGATCTAAAATGATGCCGTTTGTGTGAGAGGAGGAAAATAATTTTTACGAAGATTAACGCTCATCGCGGCGCGGCGATGTTGGGAGGAAAAAATAGTTGCGAAAATTCGATCTCCCATTTTTCGTCGCCCAACGAACGATATTTTCCGAACAAAATTGAAACCCGCATTTATCCATCGGGGCCTGCGCTAATTACGATGACAAAGGACAAAGCTAAGATACCGAATGTGAAGAAAGAGGAGAAGGTGGCTAAGGTCAAGAAGGAGGTGAAGGTCAAAGAACAGAAGGCACTGACGGAGGAGGTCACATCTGACAGCGAGCATGGACAGCATGAAGACGAGCAGCTGCAGGAGAAAGAGATCGACACGTTCGAGGAACTGGTATGAGCTATATTGGAGACTGAACATGTTGTATACTAAGCAATCTTTATACAGGGCGTGATTCCGCAGCTATGTGAAGCATGCAAAGACATGAACTTCAAGAAGCCATCGCCGATTCAACAACAGTCGATTCCTTTTGCCCTGGAAGGTCTGTAGGACCGACTATTATGGAGAGTGTGGCATGGCTAATAAGCATATAGGACGTGACATTATTGGACTCGCACAGACTGGAAGCGGTAAGACCGCCGCCTTCGCCATCCCGATACTTCAAGGTATGTCGTTGGAATAATGAAGTTCAATATCGGCAGTCACTAAATTCCATTATAGCTCTTTGGGAAAAGCCATCACCATTATTCGCATGCGTGCTGGCACCAACTCGTGAACTGGCGTATCAGATCTCGGAGCAGTTCGAGTCGTTGGGATCCGTGATAGGTCTGCGATGCGCTGTTATCGTCGGAGGAATGGACATGATGTCGCAGTCGGTTGCACTTGGAAAGAAGCCGCATATTATTGTTGCTACACCAGGTCGATTGATGGATCACCTGGAACACACTAAGGGCTTCAGTCTACGAGGCTTGAAGTACTTGGTCATGGACGAGGCCGACCGACTGCTTGACATGGATTTTGGTCCGATTATCGACAAGCTGCTGCTGTTCATCCCTCGCGAACGGCGTACTCTTCTGTTCTCCGCTACGATGACGTCAAAGGTTGAGAAGCTACAGAGAGCATCGCTAGCAAACCCTGTTCGAGTGGCCGTGTCGACCAAATATGAGACGGTCAAGACACTTCTTCAATCCTATATATTTTTCCCATTCAAACACAAAGACGCTTATCTCGTCTATCTCGTCAACGAAATGGCTGGTCAGTCGATGATTATCTTTGCCAGAACCTGCAATGACACTGAGCGTATCGCTATCCTCCTCCGCAATCTCGGCTTCTCTGCCGTGCCACTACATGGTCAGATGTCGCAGTCCTCACGTCTTGGCACCCTAAGTAAATTTAAGTCTGGCGCTCGTTCGATCTTGGTCGCGACTGATGTCGCTGCTCGCGGTCTGGATATTCCGTCGGTCGATTGTGTCCTGAACTACGATATTCCAACGGACTCTAAGGCTTATATCCACAGAGTGGGTCGTACGGCGCGTGCGGGTCGTGCAGGAAAGAGTTTGTCGCTTGTGACACAGTATGATTTGGAGTTGTACTTGCGGATAGAGGGCGTATTAGGCAAGAAGTTGGACGAGTACCCCGTCGACAAGGAGGCTGTTATGATGCTCAGTGAGAGAGTGGGAGAGGCACAGAGAGAGGCAGTCAATGAGATGAAGGAGTTGCACGCCAAGCGGAAGAACAGGAAAACCGACGGTATTAGTCGATCGAAGGAGAGGCTAGGAAAGAGGAAACGCAGTGACGATATGGACAGGGAAGAGAGTTAAAGAATGTCTAAGAAGTTCAGTATAGCAAATAAAAAATTGTTCTAATCCGAATCATTTATTTCATTCACCGTACCATTTTTTTTTTTGCTACAATCAACTACCTAAAGCGAACTAAACTGAACAAGGTTACTTCAACGCCTTGAGCTTATCATCCACGATCTTGCCAATCAAGTTTCCGAGCGTACTATTCAGCTGCCCCTTGAGTTGGTTCTCAATCTGGAGAGTAACCTGCTTCTCCAATAGCTTGCCCATGAGGTCGACCTCGACATTGACGGTCTCGCCTACAACCTTCTTCGCAGTGACGATCTTCTCCTGGGTGTACGAAATCAACATGACGGAGAATGCCTTCTGCACACTCTCATCGACTTCAATGACCGTCAAACTCGCGCCATCAATGGCAATAAACCCTTTCTCGACCACGAAGCGGAGGATCTCGGAATCCCGTGGCTTGAACCAGAAGGTGAGAGCGTTACCATCGGGTTCAATGGAGATAATCTCAGCAGTAGTGTCAACGTGTCCTTGGACGAAATGGCCACCGAATCTGACATGACCCGCAACAGCACGCTCGAGGTTGACTTTGTGGCCAGGACGCAGCTCAGCCAGGTTCGTCCGCCGTATTGTCTCGGGAGCGACACCAACTTTGAAGCTGTTGGAATTAAAATCGGTGATGGTCACGCAGGTTCCGTTCACTGCGATACTGTCGCCGAGATGAGCATCCTCGAGGATAAGGGGGCAGTCAGTAATGACAATTGAGCTACCGTATCCACCGACGTCGGAAGTATCTCGCTCAATGAACTCCTGTATAACTGTAGGTCGTTGAGAATTTTGAATGACCAAAACCAAAATGCTCTCATAACTTACCGCCGATTGCCTCAACAATACCGGTAAACATTATGGAATTGCAAATTAAATTGAATATGTGGACTATGTGGACTATGTGGACCATAAAAAAAAGATTAGAGAGAAGCACTGGTAGATATAATCGAGGTCTAGAGCCCGCCGCTCTTATGACGCTTACATTTATATCTTACGTAGTGTGATTCACCGACGATTAAAATTGTAATTAAAGGCGTAACTTCTCAGGGTAAAACAAGAGTAATATGGAATACTGAACAAGGTCGGATGGAACAATCTTGCAGGGCCTCTCATGTCACCTTGTTACCGGCTACGTACTGTACAGATCGAACCGGGCATGCCGGGTAACAGCGTTGGTCGGGGAAAACCGTTCCGTTCCTTTTAGACTGGCCGGGCCGCTGACTCTATTGTCAACCTGCTTTTCGGCGCAGGATTCACGTTTCCATCGATAATTATCAGATTGAGCAGAACAAAACGGAGGGAATTTATTCATTCTTTCGGAATAGCAAGTACGAGACAGTAAGTATCTCATTTGTACTACTAATCACAATTAGTTGTGGTCTCAACAGCGAGTCACTAGCTTGATTAGCGAATATTTTCTAGTCATTCGAGCGGGTCTGTGTAACCGAACTGTCCCTGCAGAACCTTGTTGTCTGCATCCAATCCGGAGGGCACGCTGACATATCTGGCGTATTAAGCGGGATGTGCTTGAGCAACTAAATGATCGAGATTCCGTGTTCGTGATCTTCTGTGCCTCTCTCTGTCCTCTTCACCTTCGACGTCGACACAAGACATAGCAAGCAATCCAAAATTTCTATTACTCATTTATTTCCTCGGTCAGCGTATTATCTTGCTGTCGTAGTTGACTACGGTGTCTTGATGAATTGAAAATAATGGACTAATGGGCCAATGTCAGACTTGCAATCGACTCCACTGGGATTCTTGATGCAAGCCGGAGAAGTGATTTCAGTGGATTCCGCTTTCTAATACCAATTCTGGGCAATTCTTGGTTTCAAGACATCGTCAGCATATCACGACGGCGCCAAGGGGCGCTGTCCTTGTTCATAGATGTGTTTCAAGATAACTAATGACGACGAGGGCGACGATGTGGTTATTCATAATCTTGCTTTACATGCAAATCACCCTGCGCTACCTTCTTAGTCTTTTGTCCTCAATTTAACGGATTCATTTCACATTTCTGCTTCTATTGACTGCTTAAAATTCATGGTAGTGACAGACACCTGACCGCAGTATTGCCGTTGACATAAGACGACATGATATAAAAATAACAATACGACTCATTGTGATCATTATTTCTTTGCGAGTACTTGGTCTTACTTATATTGGGTGACTGGATCCCGTAGCGAAAATGAAACTCCAAAATTTGCAAACCGGCAAAATTACCCTCTCCCGTGGCAAGGCACAACAAAGCAACCAGACGCGAATTTTTTATATTCACGTGACCTTCTGAGTGATCGGAATGCCAATTTCCCTGATTTTTCGAGGCGTTCACGTGCTTTGGGACTGGTCAGATTAAAGTTTTTCGGGCGTTTCCGAGTTTGCGTGGATGGCACAAAGGGGGAGAGAGAGAGGGGGGAGCCTTACCAGAAAATCGAGTATGGCATGTGGTGTCAAAAATCGAGACAAAATTTGTGACTTGACGTAATGGCTTTTTTTTTGCGATTTTCGGCGTCTGGTCGCGCCAAAAAGTCTACGGGAATTCACCCAGTAAATTGCATCATTTCTGAACCCATCTATCCTGGTCATCAGTAGGTTTGCATTTCCATTCAAACAGGCGATTGAGGTCGATCTGTTTCTTTAGAGAGACTTCATCATATCGCTCTCGGACATTTGACAGCACGCCAGATGTAGCATGCGTCTTTAGTGGTCAATAGACTAGGCTCTGAATCCCCAAGGGTGAATACCAAATCGAGAAATGCAGCATTGATTCTTTTTAGTTAGGATGCACGCATCTACCAGTACATTTGGATTCAGGATTGTCTCGTCAGAAACTACATCCCAAACGCCTTTCTGCACAAAGACGGCTTCCATATACATCACCCCATTTCTTGTAGTTCTTCTGTCCCTCAAGCTTCATCAACTCGACACATCCGGCGCGTCAGAGGATCTCTTGCCATTTAATGGCTACCTCGGACATAAACGCGGCACATGCCAACCTTTCTCTCAGGATCCATTACATCTAAATACCGTGGTCCTCTAATGTGCGAACCTGAAATCAAGTCTCTTATTGCCCCTGTCATTTGTTGTAGCGAGATAATGCTCCTTCTCTTGCTGTGACAGGGAATCCCACTTGCGATCACGAAACCGATTGCGCAAAATATAGTATGCCTTCACACCTAAGTACACAAATACATTCATACAGCAGATCGCAATCAGATCCTTATTGCCACGCTTATACAGCGGTGCGTCATCGCTGCGGTATATATAATTCGTTACAATTCCACCAAGCTGACAAGCCATATTGTACACAGCTGAGGACACCGTTCTCGAACGCACAGAATTTGAATTCCGAGATGTCCAAGCGACTTGGACAGCATGAGTAGATGGATGCGATAGTAGAGTAGTCGTCACCGCGTACTTTGACCATCTGTTCGACTTAGTACCGAAGGACCGAAGAGCGATCAAGTTCGGCAACACCCACAGCTGACTAAGGATACCATGGAAGCAACGCTCGTTAAATCGTTGAGAACTGTACGTCACCGCAAGCATTACAAGTAAACCTCCAACTTGGTGGGGCAATCCCATAAGCGTTGTCTGGAATGTGCTGAAGCCAATCGAACGCAATGTTAGTGACAGGTATGTTGAAATTGGACCTGACGACATCTGGAAAGTGAATCCAATAATATAAATAGGCCAGATATCGTAGTCGCTAAGAGAGTACCACAGGTTTGTCCAATTGATCGGCTGCCGATTGTGCATGTCGCCCTTCGAAGGATCATCTCGAAGTATGCGGTTCACCAGGATGTGCTCTTCTCTCTCCGAAAACCATCCCTTCTTGCCACGCAACCAAGATTTCGATTTTGTCGGAGCTGGAAGCATCATTCCGTAGGCCAAAATGCCGGCAAGAAGAGTGATGAGACCCTCAATCAAGAACAGCCATCTCCAACCAGCATACCCTCCAACACCCCGCATATGAAGGATACCAAAACCCATGAACGATGCAATAATGTTCGCTAAGGCATCCGCTGCCCAAAAGTACGCCAACCTCACGGGTAACTCACGTGCTGTATAAAAATAGGAGAGATAGAGCGTGCAATCGGCTATAAATCCACCTTGGAGTATTCCCAGAAGGGCCCGAGTTGCATAAAAGCTGCTCCGCCCGTTGAGCCAAAACTGAGAGAATGCAACGATTGACCAGAGAACCATTTGCGTAGGTACCCAACGATCTGGACCGAGCTTTTTGCTGACTAGTTGGGAAGGCAATTCTGAGAGAAGAAAGCAGATAGTAAAGATCGTGTTACCATTGTTAAAATCTAATATTTCGCAATCAGCACTTAACAATAATTCCGTCAAATTCGCGCAAACGTACCATTGGTAGTAAGACGAATGTCCTTGAGAAAGTTGTCCGCATTGGCTTGACTAATATTACCACGATCTAACTGCAGTGCTCCAAACATGAAACCAACAAAGAGCATAATCCTCATATCAAGCTTCCTCAATAGAGCCTATGAGACTGGTTAGCCACTAGAACACAAAGATTATTTAACCAAGGTGACATTCACGCACAATTTCCTCACGCCATGTCCATCTCACAGTTGGATCAAACCGATGCAAATTTTCATATTCGGCACAAGGCTGATAGTGCTTTGCGAGCGCTGGATCATCAAACACCGAATATTGAGTCGCAATGGCATCTAGGTCAATTCCCGATGGTCCCTTAACCTGCCAGAAGTAAAACTTTTTGGGCTCGTGCTTGGCCAACGAGAAGTCCCTGCCACTAGACAGAGTGTCAACACTGGTTAGCTGTTCTTCTTTTTCCAGGACTGGTGAAGAATTGGGAGAGTGAGACGTCTCCGTGCTGTGTATGACTGCTGTTTTGTCAAGGTCAGAGTAGCCGCTAGTTGAAGACATTACAGCCAAGTGAGTTCTGAGCAGCAAAACAAAAGGGTAGTCCAGGTGCTTTTAAAGTCCTGCGAAAAAAAGCAAAAACAAGCAACAAGCAAAAAAGAAAGCCTATCATTGAATGTGTTTGTCGGTCTTGAAATTGCGACATCGCTCAAAAACCATGATAACGAGATTAAGATCAAAGTGAACAAGGAGAAGTTTGCCAAGATTATGCCACTAGTCACGATTCAAGCTTTGAAGCCACGATTCAAGCTTTGAAGCCACGAATGACAAGCTCATACTATAACCGTGTTGATAACACCACTGTCAACATAATCAACATATTTAGTATGGGATCAAGAAGATTGAGCCACAATTGCACGTATTCCTCAGTCACATCCTTGCGATTTCGCGTGCTTTGGTGGCTTGTTCACGTCACCAAAAATGTCGCACTTGCGCCACAGGTCTATGACTGTCAAACAACCTTTGCGAAATCCTCCAATATGCAAGGGTCCACCCTCTACTTACCCGCTCTCTGACGCTCCACATTTCAGACTTTGGTTAAGAGACCTAAACGACGAATATTTGTCACAAACAAAATGTAGAATAAGCGGATAGAATGATTCTTGGTATATCTCAAAAAGGTTACATCCTCAAATGTCCCGGTATATTCCTCTCCACGGGCTTTTATGCCGTCGGTTAAATTAACGTTCGGTAATCAGCGCTAGTTTGCATAACTCCCATCTGTCAGATTATGAGCACATCATTATTGTATATGACGACATCTGGTGAGTCGAAACAGATACCGGAGTGTCTCCTGCAGAACGCAGTACGTTTCGCCGGATGACGTTAGCAGCACGCGATTACCTTGCAATTCCAGCATCAGAAGTTGCTGTTGAGAGTGTGTTTAATAAAGCACGGGATTTATTGCAAAGGAGGCAGTCAATGAGCGCAGAACAATGAGGATACTAATGTTGATGAGAGATGGATATGGGGATATGGCTCTGGGGATAAGTGGTAGCTGGAGGCCTAATGCAGCAAGAGTGAAAAAAGAAGAGTTTAACATAGTACATCATGATCTAATAATTTAGCTGCAGTGTGTTAGAAGTGGAGTCTTCAAGCAGGCCCAAAAAGTTAGTTGACGTAATTATATTGTTAAAAATCAGCTCTCCCGCTATCCTTCTACACAAACAAAAGTAACAAGATACTAAGAAGGGCGACCTAAAACCCTAGCCATAATATATCAATATACCAACAACGAGATATAACAACTACAGAATGTCAAAAGTCCTCAATAATATTATATATTCTTATACCATGTGATCCTCGCAACCACTCTCACGATAAAATAGCCCTACATACTCCACATACTACACCGCATGCTCGCTTAGTTGTAGCATGAGTTGAAGTTTTGATACGCACATACACACACCTTTGCCTTTGTCTCTGTGGCCCAAACAACTCCGCTCTTCTTAGAACTATACGAATTGCTCCAACACTGTTCAGTTATTAGAACGGCATCTGATTTGTATCCATGATAATTCCAGTCTTGGTCCGAATACGTCCTGTACCTCACTGCTGAACATGTCCCACTGGTGTATTTGACGTACATCTGGCCTGACGATCCTCCGTAGGGCATAGATGTGGCGTCAGCAGCACAGTCGAGCTGGGTCGCACCATGGTTACTGTGGCACCTGATTTTCCCGGTCGCTGTCCAACGCTTGCTTAAAGCATCGCCGTCATCAGCGTCAGCAAAGTACAAGTTCTCCAACGCGTTACACATTGTAGTGACGTTTGCCTGGGAACTCAATCCGTTCACTGCCGCTATATACTTATCGTACCCTATGTCTATACCATAAGTACCGGGGATCGTTGAGAGCACGCTCGACACATCCGCAGTGACGATACCTTATAGTTCTGCGCAGGTGATATTTTGATCATATGCGAACGCAACATATCAATTAGACTTTCTGACGTCACATTGAGGAGACTAGTAGTCTTGTCTGCAACTTCGTGCTATAACCAGCAAACCCCGGAGAGTTTGTCAATATAGCATAGGCGCTGATATCCGATGCTCTCCTGGTCGTACCAACAAGAGGTAATCTCCATCAACGTAGGTGTAGTTATAGTATTCGTATATGACACCAGCAGTGAGGTTGTACCCATATGAGACACCATTTGCAGAGAACGGTGTTAACGTCTGCAAAATCTCCGTCGTATTAATAGTAAATGAGCATGAGCCAATTGCCCAAATGGCCAAAAGCACCAGTACGCTGAGAAAGTCGACAATTTCTTCCTGTTAACGCATTAATAGGATAGCTCAGGTAGCAATGGATTCTGGTGAGTTAGTTTAAGCACCACTGTGTTGAAAGGAAAGACAAAGAAGAGAAGGCATAGGAAGGGCAGGCCAGTATAAAAGGACCCTTCGGCACGCCTACCATCCATTTGCCGGTCACTGGCACCCATACCGCCGTAGCTTATCCGGGCAATAGCACAATGGCGTTAAACACTCAAGATTTTGCATGCCTAGCTTGAACTTTACCGCCTGCATTTACTGCATGATATCGCCTGCATTTTGCTGTACGCATGTAGCTTAGTGAATCTCAGGAGAATTGAAAGCGTTAATCGTTTATGGGCATTCCAAACAGAATAATAGAAGCAGGATCCAGAAACGCTTTGTAAACCAACTCCATATCCTCTCTGAAGTTAGGAGTGTCATGGGCCCTGACGTGGTGTAAGGAAGATGTGATTGTAGACACACTTGACGAAGAGCACAGTCTTGACGCCGCCAATTGATACAGTTCCATGTCAAGTATAGACTAGATAATACTAGTCTTGAACCATGGAGTCGAGTATAGATAAGGTAATACTAGCCTTGACTCGTGCAGACTTGGAGTATCAATTTTATCTATCAAGGTATCGCCATTCCTGTCATGCCCCCGATCAGTATCCATCCCGCCTCGGACCACCTGTGCATGATGAGCCCAAACAACGCAGGAGCCCATTAGTCTAAACTAGCAAACAAGTGACACCTAACACGTAACACACAAACAAAAACAACACGTAACACACAAACAAAAACAACAGGAGAACAAAAAACACACCAAAGAAAGGGAAAATTGTCGGATGCACCAACCGGCCACTCACTTGGAGCCAGCGGAGTAAGACCTGTGTGATGAGGTGAACGAAGTCACCCATTTTTCCATTGGTACGCAACACCGGCTATCGCGGGTTAGCGTGCCCTAAATGAAATTGCACGTGTACCGCGGAATTCTTGCCGCATCACCCATTAGGTTTAACATTACATACTGCTGACAAGCGCACAGACGCTAGCGGCTGGTGCCCGGATCAACCTGGCAAATCACACAAGCCCCACGCAAGACGAGATGGCAGTCCAAATGATACTAGCCCCATGCTGCCTCGAGTCGATCCATCGAAGGAGCTTTCCGAGCGATGAAAGCTGCGCAATGTCAGCGACCACGGTTCATAACGACGCACTTCAGCAGCGCCTGCCAATGGTGGCTCGTTCAGGTCGGCAGGAGTCTTGGCGATTCGACAGACTGATCCGTGCGTGCTCAGGTGGTAGGTACCGTTAATATGCTTCAGCATATGCGGTGGCACAGCCGGAACCAGCAGGCGGTGGTGGCGCAAAGAGCAAAATTCACTTCGGAGACGGTGCTTACGGTTTCCATTGCTCTATAAATCTATATCTTTCTCCTCACTCGTTTATTTCAAATCTCCGACACATTTTCCCTTGGTTACCTTGAAATCCACGCCAACTATGGTCGCCACGAAAGTAATGATACAGCTCATTACAATAATGATGATGATGACTTCAAGTTTTTCACTTGTAGAGTGCCGCGATAACGGATATCAATGTTCAAGGAGACACAAGGCTAATATCAATGACTGCCACAAGGCTGCTAATCTAATGATTGGTAGTGATACAGCCAACCTACGCAGCGCTGCCTGGACGGTCGACAATTGCGCAATCGTAATTAGCAGGGTATATTCAGGCAAACGACGAATTTGACCGAAATCTCGACTATAATAACCGAAATTCAGTCTAAATGCTTTGGAGTCAACGCTTTGGAGAGGAGCGGCGTGTTTCAAGGGAATAAGACGCATCCAAAAGTATGTATCTGCGGGAGAGGCAATGTAGCATCATGCTACTGATACAGATAGCGGGTATCCGAAGAGCACGAATGTTTTAGATGGGATCAATGGGATGAAGCGTAATCAGTTGTGTGACAGGTGTAGATGAATTTTTAAAACATAAAAATATCAAAAATAAAAATATTTGTTCGTTGGGGGACGGATTGTAGTGCGGTGAAGCGGATGGTAATTGGACGCGCGAAGGACCGTAGCTGTCGGCTGTTGCCCCTGGGTTTCTGGCTAGCTGGCTGGCTGACTGGCTACGCCACAAAAGCTCGTCCTCCAGAAATATAAATATCCACGCCTCAGTCTGCGCTCGCCGCCCTCAGTATCACTAATTGTAGCGCTAGGGCTTTATATTCTAAAGAAAACGATGCTGTGTGTTACTTGTGGAGAATCCTGTAAGAGTAAGGCTGTGTTGATCAAGCACAGGGCAAATTGCCACCCCCAAGCAACAACATTCCGGTGTGGCAATAAGGAGAGTAGAGTCATTACAGGGGAGAAGCAAGGAACATTCAGATGCCCAAAATGCAACTCCCAGGTATTTGGAATAATAGTCTTCACTGTCATGTAGGAAGAAGATGCCATCAAGATGATAAATTTGATGAGTCCAATGACCTGGAAACTATTTCTGAGCAGAGGTGAACGTCTGGAAAATAACTGTAAACCCTAACCCTAGTTTGAGCAAAAGGAGGTATTATGACTGAGATTGGAACGGAGATATTCGAAGGCTAGTTTGCAAGGGCCGGTCCTCCTAACTTCATCTAGACTGCCAGCATCTCGAAGGCCTTGGGTTTCAAGTCGATCAGAAATGGAGAGTCGCAGTCTGCACGCGATGCCAGTATATAGCGGATCCTCCGAAATCATAAGCCATGTTCTTCAGGTCCATAGACTAACAATCCCTGACATAGACCAAGCTAGAAGCACGATCGACGCTGCCAACTTGCGTCCACATCTTGCTGTTCGGAGTCAGAGTAACAACAATGACGACGAGACTGGATTCTCCCTGGCTCGAGAGCTGTCACAGGACTGCCCGTTCACGCTGGCTTTAAGTGTGTGATATGTCTGAATGGCTGCTCTGTTAAAGCGTCGTCCATGCGGTCACATGTAAGAAGCATCACCCTACTGACAAGGCAACTTATACACCGGTGTCCGTTCAGGTATTCTATCATCGCACGACAGGGCAACCCAGTTGTCCTACGTTGAAGTTGAACAAGGCGAGGACGAGCCAAAATGCAGTACGACGACAGAAAATATGTGGTGGCGGGTATGACATAGTCAAGGTCCACGCTAACAAGATTCATAGAGAATTCTTCCATAGCAGCAAACAAAACCGTGTCGAAGTATGGTGAAATATGGGCCCAAGTTCTGTGGCTTGCCTGCATGGCCGTCATGCATGATCCGCCGAGTATTGTAAGAGAGATCGTCCTTACTCATGAACAAACCGAGCAGGCAACTGAGCTGCCGGCCGCTGATTATCGTAGTAGATCAGAACTAACATATCTAATCGGATTAGAATGCACTTTTGAATTTCTCCACTAAATTAAAGTAGTAATACGTGTTGAATCCTAAAAAGTTTAGTAAAAAGTTGTAGGTATAAATAAAGTGAGGAAATAAAAAAATAAGTAAGCACAAATGTACAGTACGTACATGAGGCGATAGAAATGGAAAAAGAAAAGAACATTGCGTCCGCCCGGAGTCGAACCGGGGGCTCGTCGATGGCAACGACGAATTTTACCGCTAAACCACGAACGCCTGTTGAAAAGAAACGTCTGGTTTGACACTCATATAGCAGTTTTCGAGGAGAGGGTGAATTGAGATATGGGAAATATGGTGACTTAATGACTAAATTGGCAATGGAGTTGTCACGTGTGGTAGAAGAATATCCCTGGTTTTCCTATCTGTCTTGGTTAGGTGATTGGGGTCATGGAGAGAGTGGACAGGGGTGCTGCAAGCTTGCTACTATATCAGGCTTCAGCGCGAAGTTCGATATATGTGAGCGGGTTTATCTAACCACAGATCCCTCCGTGTGAAGAAGTATTTCTTTCTCCGGATATCCAAGTGAAGTTACTTCGTTATTGATTGCCATTTGTCAATCATCGACGTATCAATCAATGTATCAATCAATGCATTATTCGGCGGGACGTTTTGCTTATGGTTTATAACCGAATCTGTACACTTTAAACAAAGCGGACTTGCCTGAATGGCCGCTTAAAATGATGTGTTATCTGTCGCCATGTGTGCTTGCACACCGTTCACAGCTCGATAAGTAATATATCTTCCCTCGCGTGGTCGCCATCTCATGGAGACTGGAGTGGAGCGGGGTTCCGCCCCCGCGCCAATGTAAATAACTTCACCGTCATACACGTGTTTGTAGATCAAAAGCTTGATATTTTCACGATTCTTTCGAGGCGCACAAGATCCAGTTTCGGCGACCTTCCGCTCTTTATTTTGGAATGACAGCTGATGTGGCTATATGGGTCTTGCAAACTAACGACGATCCCACTTACTGGCTCCTCTTTGGGCAAGAACAGCACAGGATGAGTGCGGCAGAGTGGTTATGAAATGCAGGGTCATTTATATCTGACGCCGGCGATAGATTACGTATATTCAGGGGTTCCTGAGCGGAGGACAATCGATGAGATGGCTTGCGTCCACCAGGTAATTGTAAAGCATGTGATGAGTGGAGAAGCGTGCATGCGAATCTGGTTGCAGAAATCTGTGCTTGGAAAGCTTACCCTGAAGCGGAGTAAGTGCGTGGGCGACGGTTGGAGCGGGGAGGAAGGTGTGGAAGACAGTTATTCTGAGGGATTTTCGATTCCTAACGTCGCGTTGTCGGGTAAAATTAGTAGCAAAGGATGAAGTACGGATGAGGGTTTAGCAGCAAGA